>JAAGEH010000119.1:287920-340201 GCA_011751065.1 Lasiurus cinereus
AGTGTCTTATGTCCACTTGTTGTGCATATATATATATATATATATATATATATATGCATACAAGTCCTTTGGTTGATCTCTTCCCGCCCCTCCCCAATACTCCCCTGCCTTCCCACTGTAAATTGACAGTCTGTTCAGTGCTTAACTGCCTCTGTATCTATTTTTTTCATCAGGTTATAATGTTCTTTATTTTCCATAAATGAGTGAGATCATGTGGTATTTTTCCTTCATTGCCTGGCTTATTTCACGTAACATGATGCTCAGAAAAAGTGGGAGAGAAGGCACCTCTTTTCCAAAATATAATTTTAAAAAAAGAAAAGAAAAACCCAAAACCTACCGACACCCACGCAGTGAACACCTGGAAACGGGTCAGAAAGCTGCTTCTGCTGGCCAAGTGTCAGCAGTGGCCAGATTTGTTTTCCGCTGGGTAAGGCCTAGGGACTGACTGCTATTTTAGTTTTCAGACCCAAAGTGGCTGCAAAAAATAAAAACATACACGTATTTAAAGAAGTATGTGGCACCTCCTCCGTCGTTTGTGCCTTTATACAAAGTTTGGCCTTTGCAAAAACAAAAGGGTTGGGCAATTCCATTAGGGGGAGCAGCTCAAGATAAAATACAGCAGAGGTGAGATTCGGCGGCGAGTATGGGGGAGGAGGAGGAGGTGTGTTGGAGGAAGAGCGGACTTTTCAATCCTCCAGGAGGTGAACGGTGCCCCTCACATTTTCTTCAAAACAAAACAAAATTGGAAAGAAAAAGAAAAGCAGCCCCAAAGTAAAAGCGTCCACAATGAATTTGAGCTTTTTGCAGAGGAAATCGCACCCAAAAATAGGACCCGATCTGCGGGGAAAGGGTGGGGGCGGAGAGGTCAGGCGGAGGAAATGAACTGCAGCCGCGCAGGGGAATTAATGAGATTAACAGGGCAATTAGGGCCCCGCCAGCGGCGGGGTGGCTCAATGGAAAAGATTAGGTTAATTTCATTAATTTGCAATCCACAATCCCTGTTCAGGCCCCCTAACTCCCACCCCTTGGGACCTCTGCCCCTCCCCCCTTATAAAGCCTCCAACCCCCCTCAAAGGAACAGAAAGGGCCGAATCTGGTTGTTGTTTTTTTTTCTTAATATATTTTATTCATTTATTACAGAGAGGAAGGAAGAGGAACAGAGTCAGAAACATTGATGAGAGAGAAACACCTATCAGCCGCCTCCCGCACAACTCCCACTGGGGATGTGCCCACAGCCAAGGTACATACATGTCCCTGACCTGAAGAACCCGGGATCCTTCAGTCCGCAGGCCGTCTCTCTGTCCACTGAGCCAAACCGGCTAGGGCTGAGTCTGGTTCTTTTTTGTCATCTGCATATCACCGGGAACTAAATGCAGGATGCCTTCGACTCAGTATCCTAACATGCTTTAATAGAGGACTGTAGCCCTGGCCAGGGGGGGCTAGCTGCCCCCGGTGCAGGAGCAACCAATTGTGTCTCTCTCACATCAACGTTTCTCTCTGTGTGTCTTTTCCCCGCCCTTCCACTCTGTCTAGAAATCAAAATCAATGGGAAAAATATTCTTGGGAGAGGATAAATAAATTAATTAATTTTTGAAAAATAAGGAAATGTCTACAGTAGTTTGAGAGCACAGAGGAGGCAAGTTCTACTCTGCTTCAGGGTTATCAGGAAAGACTCGAGAAGAATGATAACAACAGAAAAGAGGCTTCATTTCAGAAGGAATGCTGTGTACAAAGGCATCCATGTGTAAGAGGAGTCGCTGAAATCAGAAAAAAGAGAAGTTTGAGAGGGAGGGAGGGAGGAAGAATGACTGCAGCTGTAAATAAGTATGTAGGTGGCAGATAGAAAGTGGAGTTGAGGCAGCTTCTTCCTGAAAGCACTAATTTTCTTTGTGAAGAAGAGGCGGTGTTGTCAAAGATGAGGGGACAAGAATACAGAAGGGGACTTGAGGAAGCTACTGGAGTTTTGGAAAAGGGAGGTGAAGCTAACCACTCATATAGAATGACTAGGAGTATTGAGAGTCCTCCTGTACCAGCTGTTAAAACTTCTCTCAGCCCCCTGAGCTGACTCTCCTTTCTCGTCTGCCCTTGATAGACTCTTCCAACTGTGCTACCTTCTGTGGCAGCATCAATTTTTCTACAGTCCAAGGTTCTTGGTATTCTTGGAAACTTCTATATCTGAGATTATTCTCACTACAAATTCATAACCTGTACAACATTGAAGGCTTCCATCTATAGTTAATACATAGAAAGATGTTTTCCATGCCAAAACCGGTTTGGCTCAGTAGATAGAGCATCCGTCTGCAGACTGAAAGGTCCCAAGCTCGATTCTGGTCAAGGGCATCCCCAGTAGGGGGCGTGCAAGAGGCAGCTGATCCATGTCTCTCATCCATGTTTCTGACTCTATCCCTCTCCCTTCATCTTTGTAAAAAAATCAATAAAATATATATATTTTAAAAAGATGTTTTTCATCTGCTCTTATTTACATCATAGCATCATGAAGGAGCATTGGATGTTTCTTATTCATTAGACTAGAATAGTACTTGGCACATAGTAGGCTGTTAATAAATATTTCTGATAAATGAGTGCATGAATAAATAAATAAAGTGTATTTTGTTAAGAAAAATTGCTTAACCTTAAGAGTTATCCTAAGATATGAATGTTTTGTGTGTTTTTTTTTCTATTTAAAAAAATTGAACAAAGCAACAGGTCTGACCTGGATGACTCCAAACTCTACCTCATTCCAAAGTTAATGAATTCTGGTTGTTCATTTTTTTTTAAATATGCTTTTATTGTTTTCTATTTTTTTTAAATATATTTTATTGATTTTTTACAGAGAGGAAGGGAGGGGGTAGAGAGTCAGAAACATCGATGGGAGAGAGACATTGATCAGCTGCCTCCTGCACACCCCCTACTGGAGATGTGCCCTCAACCAAGGAACACACCCTTGACCAGAATCGAACCCAGGACCCTTCAGTCCGCAGACTGACGCTCTATCCACTGAGCCAAACCAGTTTGGCACTTTCGTTGTTTTTTAGAGGGAGAAGGATAGAGAGATAAAAACATCAGTGAGAGAGGAACATCATCAATTGGCTGCCTCCTGCACACACTCTTACTGGGAACCAAACCCACAACCTGGGCATGTGCCCTGATTAGGAATTAAACCTCTACCTCTATGGTTTCTGGGTCAAAGCTCAACCACTGAGCCACACTGGCTGGGCCAAACCACTGCTTGTTCACAACAGACACCTACTCCATCCACTGCCATCCTCCACAGGAAAGTTACCTTGCAATTGCAGGTTTTACTCTATGTAGTTCATATATTGCAACCTGAAAGAGTGTTTTTAATTCAGTTTTCAGGCAGACCCCAAAAAACCTATTGGGGGACACATTCTGGCTCATGCATCAACAACAAGAATAAGCTTGAGAAAGGGAAGAGGAGAACTAAGAATTGCCAAGATTTATGACAGGTAAATATTTTCCTTTTCTTAATCAGATTCTTATACATATGGTATTAAATGAAATTGTCTCTCTTGAGAGGCTGTAATTATACCATTGGAAGATACTACATGGTTTGAATTTCATTCTCAAAAATTATTCAATTAATTAGAAAGGTCTTACTGTGTATTAGATTCTAGGGATTTAGGGATTCTATTGACAGACTTGGTCCCTGATCTTCCAAAGCTTACAATGAAGCTAGATAATGAAATAATTCCAACTGAAGTGTGGTTAAGTGCAGGAAAAGTACAAGGTATGACAAGAATATGTTCTCCTTTCTTTCTGCCGGTTTTCTTTTCAAGTTTCAGTTTAAATATCACTTCCCCTGACCCTTGCAGTCTAGGCTATATCCTATATTATGCCTTATTTTCGTTCACAGTACTTTATTTATTTACGAATTTTAAACAGCCCTGGCCAGTGTTGCTTAGTGGTTAGAGCACCGGCCCACACACTGAAGTGTCGCCAGTTCAATTCCCAGTCAAGGTACCTGGATTGCAGGCTCAATATGGACTGGTCAGGGCATGTGTGGAAGGCAACCAATTTGATGTGTCTCTCTCACATTGATGTTTCTCTCTCTCTTCTTTCTCTGTCTCCTGCTCTCCCTTCTGCTCTCTCTCTTAAAAAAATAATTACAAACAATACATTTTAAAGAGAAGCCTATTACATGTCAGCTGGTCTTGGTTCTAGGGATAGATCAATGAAACAAACAAACAAACAAACAAAACAAGGCCCTGCCCTCATACAGCTTACATTCCGTTGGTAGTGATTTATAGTGTAGTATATGTCACCCTTGCCAGACATTAAATACCTCGAGGATAGGGACACTCTGCCTGGGAAATCTGAGATGTGCAATGTTTGTGCCTGACTGATTAGCCATCTCTGAGAACAAGGCAAAGATGTGTAATAACTCTTTACCGTAGGGAAGGGAAAATCAGTCCAAAAGAAATCAGATGAGTTCTTAATCTTGATTTTGCTATAAAGCAGAGTACTTATTATACATTGTTCTTGAATAAATATGAAATAATCATTTCCCACATCTATATGGTTTTTATACAGACCATTTTGCTTTTTATTGCCTGTTCTTTGGAAGACTATAATATTCAAATGCTGTGTTTTATGGTGCTTCAAAAATCTCTGGAAATTCGCAACAAATATTTTTTTGTTAAAGTAAATAGTAGAATTGTTTCATGTTTTTAATAAAAGTTCTTGATCTATATCTTGGACAGATTTCTGTGCTTAGAACTTTCCTAACACTTTTCAACTGATTACATGTACATCTCCCTCACACAGGGACTGTTCGGTCCTTTAATGTCCCCAGCACCTAGCAAGCTATTTGATACATGTACGAGCTCAGTAACTATCAAGTTAAATGAATGGACCTCCATGTTCAATCATTTGTATATTTCATCAAGCCTTCCAAACTGTACAGGAACAGACAACTCCTCCATTTCTTAAAGTCCTGAGAGAATACTAGGGTTCTGCAGACTCAAAAAAGGATAAAGTTATCATCTAATCCTGACTGCATCCTTTACTGGTTGTGCGGTCTGGGGCAAGTCCATTTATATACTCGCTTAGAAAATATTTATTGAGCATCTGCTATATCTCTGTTGTACACATTTGAGATCCACAAGTAAAAAAAAAAATAGACAAATACCCCTGTCATTGTGGAACTTATATTTGGGGGAGGCAGAGACGGACAATAAATAATGGACATAATAAATATATTATTCGATATCTTAGAAAATTATGTGTTAGGGGAAAAGAAAAAGTAGAGCTAGCTAAGGGAGACAGAGTATGGAAGTTGTTAATCCTCACCCGAGGGTATTTTTCCATTGGTTTTTAGAGGGAGTAGAAGGGAGAAGGAGAGACAAAGAGAAACATTGATGTGAGAGACATATTGATTGGTTGCCTCCTGCACACACAATGACCAGGGCCAGGGGAACCTGCAAACATGGTATATGCCATGATGGGAACCAAGCTCACGACTCTTCAGTCTGGGGACCAATGCTCTATCACCTGAGCCAAACCGACTAGGGCTAAATTATAATATTTCAAGTTGTCTTTTTGGCCCTGGCTAGGTAGCTCGATTAATTAGAGCATTGTCCAGATACGCCAAGGCTGTGGGTTCAATTTCCGGTCAGGGCATGTATCAGAATCAACCAATGAATGCATCCATAAACAGAATACCAAATCTTTCTCTCTCTCCCTCTTTCACCCACCCTCCCTTCCTTCCTTCCTCTCTTTTTCTAAAAAAAAAAAAAATCCACCTCACTTGCTTGGCTCAATGGTTGAACACTGACCTATGAACCAGGAGGTCAAGGTTTGATTCCTGGTTAGAGCACATGCCCAGGTTTGATCCCCAGTGTGGGGCATGCTGGAGGCAGCCAGTGAATGACTGCCTCTCATCATTGATGTTTCTCTCTCTCTCTCCCTCTCCCTTCCCCTCTGAAATCAATAAAAATATATATACTTAAAAAATAAATCAATAAATACTTTTCTACTGGAGGGAAATTAGTTGTTTCTCTACGTAATGAAATTCATTTCCAGTGCAATAGACTGGAATAATCTGCATTGCTCTCAGACAAGAATCATCTGCATTGCTATTAGTGTTTTACAAATTAACTCTCCCCTACAGAGTTGTAGAATAAAAAAGTAAAATTTAAAGAATATACAATGACTCATGTACAAATATAAAATATCAGAGTTTATTCAACTCATTAATGCAGTAACTAGTAAAATTTTATAACTAGATCAAAAGAAAAAGCAAATTACCACACATAGGCAGTCAAATAAGGAACGCTGAAATGAATTATACATCGATAAGAACTGGGTTACAGTATTCACAGGAAAATAATCAATTACGTGCATCCTCAAAATTGACATTTCTGTGGCCAAGAACAATTCGTGTAACTCATAGTTTTCTACAACTTACAGTTAGGAAATAGCTCAAAGACCATGCAAAGCCCAGTTCTCATAGAACTGGATAACCTGGAAAGATGTGCTAGCCACCCTGTTTTTCCACTGAAGTTACTCAGCAGTCATTTTGTTCATTTCAGTCTTTCAGGTGTCCCCTACTTTGGTCTAGTCAATAAAAGAATCAGGTAAGCACCTCAGGGTCTGCCACACAGTGCATGAGAGCACACTGAAAGAATATTCTGTTACCCTTTTTGCTTATTTCTAAGTTTGGGGTAATTTTTCTTGACATTCAGAAGCTTACATACAGAAGTTCAGGAGCATTTGAGATCTTGCTTCCAAGCATGTCCTCAGTTTGGCTCAAACTTCCATTAAGATTTAGAGAAGAAAAAAAAATAAGTTGCTCAATAAAAAAAAAAATAAGTTGCTCAGTAAGTTGAGGGTTTATACTTGTAAATTCTGTAGTCCACATTTAGCTGTACCAACTCTGAGATGTTTCTGGAAACTCATACTAAAAGGAGTCTGATGCCCGCGACATGAATATAGTATTTATAGAAATAGAGCTTTTTATAAACTTGTTCCCTTGCATTTTGTTAGCCCTGAGATGCCTGAAAACGAAGCCACCTTCGCAATAACTGCCGGAGGAATTGGGGATGCCAAGGAGTAGGTGGTGAATTGATGCAAATTGCTTCTGAGTCCTTATTAGGAGATGAAGAAATAGAAAAGCAGTCTCCCATTTCAGATCTTGATGTAAGACTTTGTTTTTTCAACATGTTATTCAAGTTGGCAAGAGATTTAAATCTTACATTTATCTAAAAATGTAAAAAGTTCTTGATTTATAACCTTACATTGTATGTCAATTCATGTACATGAATGAATGAACCTATCAAAATAGTTGGGGCCCTAGTTGGGTTTGCTCAGTGGTTCGAGCACCAGCCCATGTACCTCAGTTGCAGGCTCAATCTCCAGCACCATACCCCAGCCTGATCCCCAGCCCAGTAGGGGCACTTGTGGGAGGCAGTCAATCGATGTTTCTCTCTCCCTCTCTTTCTCCGCCATTTCCCTTCTACTCTATCTAAAAGCAATAGAAAAATATCATCTGGTCAAGATTAAAAAAATAACTAGTTGGGGAAGGGGTACCTGATTCTCTCTTTAGCTTTTTTTTAAAATTGTGTAATTCCATTTTATGTGAAACTTCCAGAATAGGCAAATCCATAAACAGAAAGTAGACGAGAGTGTGCCAGGGCCTGGGAGAGAGACTGCTAAAGTTAAGGGGTCTCCTTTTGGGGTGTTGGAAATATTCTGGAATTAGAGGTGATGGGGTAATGGTTGCACAACATTGTCCATGTATGTAATACCTTTGAATTGTACACTTGCATATGGCTAAAGCGGTGAACTTCGTTATGTGAATTTTATCTCAAAATTAAAATAAATAAATAAAACACAGTACTGATTCTAACATGTACATTTTTTTTTTTTATCACAAAAGAAAAAAGCAGTAAATGACAGCATCAGGGGCGAGGGATGATCAGTCATGTCACAGGAGGGGGGCAGCTGGAGGTGTGGAAACCTGGAGATGCGGGGGGGAGTGGGGAGCAAGCCTGCTCCGCCTTTGCGTTCACCGGATCGTGTACTTGTCCCACTTCTTCTCGGGGTCGTAGGGCTCCCAGCGGCTGGCGGGGAAGATGTGCTTGTTCTTCTCGTACCAGCTCCTCAGCACCACCTTGCCCGCATGCGACTCGTCCTTCTCCACGGTGGCGTCGCTGAGCAGCCGCACGTCGTCGTGGACGTCGAAATTGAAGAGCGGCCCGCTCTTGCCTCGGGCCTTGGTGACGATGAAGTCGTAGAAGCTGTGGTGGTGGGGTATGATGAGGTCCTCCTTGATGTACATGAGCTGCTCCACCCCGGCGGACCTGAGCTCGCTGAAGTCCTTGCGCAGGATCTCCAGCGCCTTCTGCAGGAACTGCTGCATGGTGTGGCCTTTCTTCATCTTCACCGTCCGGCGGTGGCCGGAGCCATCCCAGTAACTGAAGGTGATCTCGATCTCCTCGCTCTTGATCTTCTCCTGCTTGGCTTCCCACTCCTGCCGCAGCTCCTCCCGCAGCCGATTCTCCTCCTCCTCGCGGTCGCGGTCCGGCAGGAAGCTGGTGTCCACATCGGGGTTCTTGCCCAGCTTCCGCTTCTTGGCGGCCATCTCCTCCCTTTCCAGCTCCTCCTCGTCCAGGGCCGCGGCCTCGTCCGGCTCCTCGCTGGCCGCCTCCTCCTCTCCCACAGAGAAGGACAGGCAGGAGATCTTCCGCTTGGCCTCCTTCTTGCGCTCCTTCTCGCGCAGCTTCTCCAGCTGGAGCTGCAGCTCCTTCGACTGCTCCTTCTTGGCCAGCTGCTTCTCCCGTTCCTTCACCAGGGCCTCCTGCTTGGCCTTCATGTCGTTGAGGGTCACCAGCCCCACGGTGCTGGACTTGAGCTCCGCCTCCACGGCATCGTAGTGCGCCGAGAACTTCTTGTCGATGTTGGATTTCATGATGTTCTCCTCGGCGATGCGCTGCTTCATCTGCTCCATCTGCTCGCGCTGCTTCTCCCGCTTCTTCATCAGGTGCATGGCGCGGCCCGCCTCGCTCGCGGCGCCCTTGTACTGAGCCATGGCGGCGGCGGCGGGGACCGAGGCGGCGGCGGCGGCGGAGGCGGCAGAGGCGGCGGACGCGGTGGCGGCAACGGCGGCGGCGGGGCCGCGGCGCCAGCAGGGACAACAGCCCGGGGGAGTTAATGGCTGCGGCGACCCCGGCGTACGTGCCGTCAGCTGACGTCGGCGCCGTGACGTCACTGCTAGGAGGCACGCAGGCGCAAAGCCCCGCCCCGCCCCGCCCCGCCCCTCCCGCGTTAGCTTTTAAAGGGAACACTAGGCGGAAGGGAAGGCTTAGAGCTCAGCGGTGTGCAGTCTCCATCAGGTTTCCTCGCAAACGTTTACTGAGGGGCCTTTCCAAAGGAGGCAGGCGTTTGGGAAAGAAAAGTTTGCAGGACACACACAAAAAGCTTTGTGTTAACGGATAGTATCCAACAGCACATTCAGCTTTCTGGCAACAGAAAAGACACATTAAGCTGGATTTTAAACCATTTGACTTTGTGACAAGTTGAAATTACTTTTAAAGCATGTCATGTTATTATACACTAGAGGCCCCGTGCACAAATGTGTCCACCAGTGGGGTTCCTCGGCCTGGCCTGTGAGATCAGGCCAAAAGCGGCTCTCCAGCATCCCGAGGGGTCCCGGGTTTGAGAGGGCACAGGCCAGGCCGAGGGACCCCCCCCCCAGCCTTATCTGGGCCAGGGAGTGACTCAGGAGTGGCCAGCTGGAGGGACCACCTGAGGGCTCCGGGTGTGTCCTGCCCATCTCTCTCAGTCCGGGTGTGGGCCAGCCCCCAGCAGCAAGCTAACCTACCATTCCAAGCATCTGCCCTCTGCTGGTCAGTGCATGTCATAGCAAGCAGTTGAGCGGTCTTAGCATATCGTTACATATTACACTTTGATTAGTTGAACAGACAACCGGACACTTAGCATATTAGGCTTTTATTATATAGGATTGTTTTTTGTTGATTTCAGAGAGGAAAGCGAGAGATTAAAAAAAAAAAGCCCCACTGCATGGCTCAGTAGTTGAGCATTGACCTATGAACCAGGAGGTCAAGGTTTCATTCATGGTCAGGACACATGCCTAGGTTTTGGGCTCTTTCCCCAGTGTGGGGGGTGCAGGAGGCAGCCAATCTATGATTTTCTCTCATCATTGATGTTTGTTTCTCCCTCTCCCTTTCTCTCTGAAATCAATATAATACATATTTTTTTAAAATTCAAGCTTTGAAAGTACCATTTGTTACAAAAGATACTTGATCATCCATTGTCATTCACTCACAAACTGTATATTGAATGCTAAGTGATAAAGAATAGACAGGAAAACTGATTTCTGCTCTCGAAGTATGTGTACACTAATTAAGAGAAAAGACTAATATTGATGCAGAATGAGAGAGCAAATGATTATATGGTCATTATGTGGTCTTGGGCTGTAGACTTCCAAAGATAGAAGAGGAAAGGTAACCTGTAGGACAGCGTGTTAGAAGCCGGAATTCGGAAACAAGAGACCAACCAAACAAGCAGAATCGGTCAGTGTCAGGTACTGGGAAATAAGAGCTTTTTCTCATTTTACATTTCTTAAAACACAGAACTGCTTCCCCGAATAAACAAAGATAAAGTCATCTAGGAGCATATATTTTTTTTATATTTTATTGATTTTTTACAGAGAGGAAGGGAGAGGGATAGAGAGCTAGAAACATCGATGAGAGAGACATCGATCAGCTGCCTCTTGCACACCCCCTACTAGGGATGTGTCCGCAACCAAGGTACATGCCCATGACCGGAATCGAACCTGGGACCTTTCAGTCTGCAGACCGACACTCTATCCACTGAGCTAAACTGGTTTCGGAATAGGAGCAGATTTTTTTTTATATTTTGCAAGGCCATTTAAAAAATGGCTTCTTTTATAGAAATAGAATGTTTTTTTGGGGAAAAAAAGAAAATAAATGGCTTTATTTTTTAATTTTTTAAAAATATATTTTATTGATTTTTTTACAGAGAGGAAGGGAGAGAGATAGAAAGTCAGAAACATCGATGAGAGAGACATCGATCAGCCACCTCCTGCACACTCCACAGCGGAAATGTGCCCACAAGCAAGGTACATGCCCCCAACCGGAATCGAACCTGGGACCTTTCAGTCTGCAGACCGACGCTCTATCCACTGAGCCAAACCGGTCTCAGCTGGCTTTATTTTTTAAAATAAATCTTTATTGTTCAGATCATTATAATTATTCCTCTCTTTCCCCCCCCAGAGCTCCCCTTCACCCCGTTCCCACCCCACCCTCTGCCCTTAACCTTCACACTTGATTTTTAGATTCACTTATTGACAGATATGTATTTGTTGTTGATAATTTTTATCTTTACCTTTTTCTTCTTCCTCCTCTTCTTCAAGAGTACCTTTCAGCATTTCAGATAATACTGGTTTGGCAGTGATGAATTCCTTTAGCTTTTTCTTATCTGTGAAGCTCTTTATCTGCCCTTCAATTCTGAATGATAGCTTTGCTGGGTAATCTTGGTTGTAGGTTCTTGCTATCCAACACTTTGAATATTTCTTGCCACTCCCATCTGGCTGCATAGTTTCTGTTGAGAAATCAGCTGACAATCATATGGGTGCTCCCTTATAGGTAATTAACTGTTTTTCTCTTGCTGCTTTTCATATTCTCTCTTTGTCTTTTGCTCTTGGCATTTTAATTAAGATGTGATGTGTCTTGGTGTGGTCCTCTTTGGATTACTTTTGTTTTGGGTTCTGTGCGCTTCCTGAACTTGTAAGTATTTCTTTCACCAGGTGGGGAAGTTTTCTGTCATTATTCTTTCTTTTAAAAAAAAATATTTTTTATTGATTCGTTTACAGAGAGGAAGGGAAAGGGATAGAGAGTTAGAAACATTGATGAGAGAGAGACATTGATCAGCTACTTCCTGCACATCCCTACTGGGGATGTGCCCACAGCCAGGATACTTGCCCTGACCAGAATCTAATCTGGGACCTTTCAGTCCACAGGCCGACACTCTTGACAGTGAGTCAAACTGGTTTTGGCCTGTCATTATTTTTCAAATTTTTTCAGTATCTTGCTCTCTCTCTTCTTCTGGCACCCCCATACTTCTGATGTTGGTACACTTTAATTTGTCCCAGAGGCTCCTTACACTATCGTCATATTTTTTGATTCTTTTTTCTTTTTGCTTTTCCTGTTGGGTGTTTTTGGCTTCTTTGTATTTCAAATCTTTGATTTGATTCTTGTGATCCTCTAGTCTGCTGTTGGATCTCTGTATATTATTTTTTATTTCAGTATGCTTAATTTCTAGTTGGTCCTTTTTCATATCCTCTAGGGCAGTGGTTCTCAATCTTTCTAATGCCGCGACCCTTTAATACAGTTGCTCACGTTGTGGTGACCCCCCAACCATAAAATTATTTTCATTGCTACTTCATAACTGTAATCTTGCTACTGTTATGAACTATAATGTAAATATCTGATATGCAGGATATATTTTCATTGTTACAAATTGAACATAAAGCATAGTGATTAATCACAAAAACAATATGTAATTATATATTGTGAAATATTTATTTCTAATTATAAATAAATGAAATTTTTTGTCTTGAATCGTGGTGTAGCATGGGCAACAGTCTTCATAGGACAACAGTAAACTACATTGCTACACTTTGCTACACCACAGAGCCATCTGTTGGTTCCCAAGACCATGGGAAATAGGTGTTTTCTGATGGTCTTAGGCGACCCCTGTGAAAGGGTCGTTCGACCCCCAAAGGGGTTGAGACCCACAGGTTGAGAACCACTGCTCTAGGGTCTTGTTAAATTTATCGGCCTTTTCTAGAAAACTGTTGAAAAACCTTATAACTGCGGTTTTGAATTCTATATCCAGTCATTTGTTTTCCTCCATTTTTTTCATTTGTGGCTGTTTCTTTATCTCCTTATTTTGGCTGCTTCCCTGAGTTGATAGAGTGGCTTTGTGTGCTAGGTGTCCTATAGGGCCCAGCGACTCAGCCTCCCCAGTTACCTGAGGTGGACACTCTTGGTGCACCCCTTTGTGGACTGTGTGTACAGCCTTGTTGTAGTTAAGCCTGGTTGTTGTTGGTATCACTGGGAGGAATTTACCTCCAGGCTAATTGGCTGAGGATCAGCTGTGTCTACACTGAGAGAACTTCTGTGCTGGAGACACCCTTATGAGGAAAGACTTGCTTCAGTGGGGCTTTGGTGCTCACTGAGTCTACCCCGAGTGTGTCCCTTTCGGATCTGAGGAGTTGTAATCTGGATGGTCCCACGCTGACCCCTGAGTACACTGGCTCTTGGATCACCAAGGAGGTGCTAATTTAGCCTCTGCCTGAGGACACCCAGCAGGAGCCACAGATTCCTCTTCTTTGTTTGGGTTGTGGAGGTGCCCAGGTGAGGCCCAGCTGTGAAGCAATGCAAGCTGCTGTGGGGCCTTGGGACTTATTTTGGATGTTTCTGACTCAGGTGCAGTTTGTTAGGTAAGTATAAAATTCAAAGGACCAGGCCATTCATATGCAAAAGCCTCTGTGTTAGCTTGGATGGGGCAGAATCTCAGGGCGAAGCAAACAGCAATGGCTTCCTGTCAGCCCTGCCCTAAGAGGTAATCACTGCAATCACCTCTAAGAGAAAGCCGCCCTCGAATTCCACTGAACCAAAAACCAGTTTTTAAAACTTAAACTTCTTCTAACGCCACTTCTTCAAAATAGACTCGCCCAGGCCGTGGTATTTTGTGGAAGAGCCGCACTCAAGGGGCCAAAGAGCCGCATGTGGCTCTTGAGCCGAAGTTTACCAACCACGGGTCTAGATGAACCACGGGTTACCCAATCACTAACTAAAGGACATTTTGATTGCTTTCAAGTTTTGAAAATTATGAATAAAGCTGCTATAACCGCCCTTGTGCAGGCTTTTGTGTAGACATATTTTCAAATCTTTTGGTAAATACCAAAGAGCGTGATTGCTGGCTGGTATGATATGGTAAGCTATGGTTAGGTTTTTTCCAAAAAAGGCTGAATTGAGAAAAGCATATTTTCATTTATACCAACAGTCCTGACTGCTACTAATGAAATTCCCAGGCCCTCTGGAATGAAAGCCTTTCTCTGTAGCATTTAGGAAAAGCTTCAACCACCGTTGGCAGGAAAACACAGAGAGAGACCAAGAATGAGAAATGCAAACTCTGGATTCACTTTATAATCCCTGTCTGTCTGCCAGAAGCTTGTCTGCCAAAGGAAGACTAAAGGTTTATTTTTTTGGAGGGCAAAAAAAAAAAAATGACAGAAATATATGGCTCTGCGCTGTGAAAAGCTTTAGGAAGACAAAGGAGTTATAGGAGATGCTGTATAAAGGGGACCTGATCTCGTAGCAAAATAGGATTTTCCCTCTGGCAGAATGTAGGGGGTTTTCCATGGATCCATCTTACTTTATAAATTACCTGTCACAGAGAGAGAGCCTCCGATTTAATTCCCTGGCACATACAATAGACAAACGAGTCCAGAAAACTCCCCGAGTGCCCATCCAGGCTAACTCCCTAGGAGCTTAATTGTTGGCCAACTCCTCCAAGACTCGCCCTGGACTCTTCTTTCATCTCCCACCGTTAGCAAGTCATCAGCTCAACTTTTTTTTTTTAAAATATATTTTATTGATTTTTTACAGAGAGGAAGGGAGAGGAACAGAGTCAGAAACATCAATGAGAGAGAGACATGGATCAGCTGCCTCTTGCACACCCCCCACTGGGGATGTGCCCGCCACCAAGGTCCCTGCCCTTGCCCGGACTCGAACCTGGGACCCTTCAGTCTGCAGGCCGACGCTCTATCCACTGAGCCACACCGGTCTGGCCCTGCAATGACTTCAGAGGCACTCGGAGCCAGCAGGAGCCAGCAGGAGCCAGCAGGAGCCAGCAGGAGCCAGCAGGAGCCAGCAGCCGCAGGTACGGGCCCAGCCTCCCCTTACACCCGGCCTCGGGGGTGAGCGCGGGCAGCCTGCGGGGCCGCTGGCCAGCCTTTCCCTGCGGCTCCGCGAGCAGGAAGCGGCTCCGAAGGACGGAGGACGCGGCCCAGGCTGGTCGCACACACGTCCCACCACCGGGCTGGAGCGGCGACCTATGAACCCGGGGTCAGGGTTCAATCCGAGCCCGCGCTCACGCCGGGTTCTGGGCTCCGTCCCCAGCGGAGGGCAGGGATGGAGGAATCTCTCAGACCGCTGCTTCTCTCTCCCTTCCTCTCTGAAACCAATAAAAGTATATATGTTTACGAATAAAATAAAATAAAAACAAGACTTGGGCCTTTCTCAGGGCCTGGGGCGGGCCGCCCGAGCAGCGCCCAGCACCGGCTTGAAGGTGGCGGCGGCGGCGGCGGGGCCTGCCCAGGGGGCGCCATTTGTCGGCGGCCGTTCGAGGAGAGGCTCCCCCCCGCCACTTGGTGCTTTGTAAGCCCCGTGCTCAGCCCGGGCAGGACACACCGTCTGCCCGGGACAGGCCCGTCCGCGTGGCCCAGGGGTAGCGGCGGGCTTCCCCGCGGCCGGGACGCCGCCCGCCGCCCGCCGCCTCCGGAAGGAACGGCACGCCCGTCATGGCTGCCGGCGACAGCGCGGCGGGAGGCGGCCGCCAGGAAATGGCGCCGGGGCGGGCGGCCAGGGCCCGCAGGCCCAGCGCTGCGGTGCCAGGCCGCCGTCCCCCCCGGGCTTGTGGCACTCGCAGACCCTGGAACTGGACGACCGTAATGCGGAGGGCTGCTACCCTCCGGGCAACGCGTTCGCAAAAGCCAGCGCGGCGGCCCTCGCCCCGCGGTCGAACGCGGCCGAGACCCCCCATTCCTCAAAGAGAATGCGTTACGCACACTGCGCATCTCCGCAACAGCGCGCCGGCCAACGACGCACAGAACGTTACGTCGCGCCGCAGGCTCTTCCCCACCGTCCCCGCCCCGCGCTCTCGTTCTGGCGGCGCGAGAGGACGCTACGCCCGCTCCGTACCTGGCTCTCCTCCGGCCGGCCCGTCAGACGCGCCCGCCCTTCCGCCAGCGGCGTAAAGTGCTTCCGAGAATACCCGCCGCGCGGCGCGAAGCCCCGGGGGCTGGGCCGCCACGCCGTTTGCGTAGCGCCTCCGACGGACGTAGCGTTAGGCTGGAGCAGCCTCGGCGCCGGCCGCCATTTTGTGCAGTCGCCGGGGAAGGAAGGAGACGCCTCAGCCGCGCCGCGCGGCCCTGCCGGGTGGGAGCGTCGCCGAGCCGACCCGCTGACTTGGTCACCCCGATTCTCTGTGTTTTGCTACCGTCTCCGACGAGAGAGGCGGCGACGGTGGCGTCTGCGACGGGAGATAGCGCGCCGGAGCGAGAGAGCGCCGCGCCTGCCGCCGCCCCAACCGCGGAGGCGCCGCCGCCGCCATCGGTCATCACCAGGCCGGAGCCGCAGGCCCTCGCGAGCGCGGCCATCCGTGCCCCGCTCCCAGACCTCTACCCCTTTGGGACCATGCGCGGCGGCGGCGGCTTTGGGGACCGGGACCGGGACCGGGACCGTGGAGGGTAAGGGGGCGGGGGGCGGGGAGGAGGAGACAAGGAGAGGCCTGGGGCGGGGGGGGGGGCCCCCCGGCCTGTGAGCCGCCTCGCTGCCCCGCGGCGCCCGGCACGTAGAGCGGCCGAGGGCGCGGGCCTCTGAGGGGCCTGGGCCGCGGGGTCCGCGGCGGCCTCGCCTCGCCTCCCCGCCCCGGGCCGCGGCGCCTGGAAGCCCCGGGCGCGACATGGCCGCTCGCGTCGCTTGTCGCCGGCGGTAGCGGCTCGCGGGGCCGGAAAGCTGGGCCGCGGCCAGAGGCGGGCGCTTCTGGCTTTGCCGCGGCCGGAGCCGCTGGGGCGGCCATCGCGGCGGCGGCGGGTTTGCGAAGGGAGCGGGTTTTTGTAGGGTTTTTTTTTGTGTTTTTTTTTTTTTCCTTTTCATGCTCCGGTCTTTATTGTCTGCAGTCGGGCCGGAGCGTTAATTAGTTGCTCGGCCTCGCCAGGAAGTTTTCGGGGCGACGCCGCGATGGCAGGGCTGGAAGGCGGCAGGTTTACACCCCGAAGCCCCCCCCCCCCCCCGGCCCCCCCGAGATGCCGATCTTCGCGGCGAACTGAGCGGAAAAGTTGCGAGAGAGAGAGAGAGAGAGAGAGAGAGAGAGCCGTGTGGGCTGTGCGGTTTCTGGGCGGCAAACGCTGCTCCTCCTCGCCGTGTCCTCCGCCGCTGCGGCGGGTGCTCGGCCCATTGTTCCCCCCAAACCGGTCTTTTGTGGTTCGGCGCTGCGAGCATCGGGCCTACCGGTCACCAGCAGCACCTCCAGGAGCACTTAATTTACAAAATAAAACAAAGGACTGTTTTGATGTATGCCTTGTTAGGGAGAGGGGAAAAAAAAACCCAAAAAAAAACACCTTAAAACAGCGGTTCTCAACCTGTGGGTCGCGACCCCTTTGGGGGGGATGGAACGGCCCTTTCACAGGGGTCGCCTAAGACCCTCGGAAAATGCAGATATTGACATCACGATGCATCACAGTAGCAAAATTTCATGGTTGGGGGGTCACCACCCCATGAGGAACTGTAGAACCTGAGGTTGGGAGGACTAGAAGTGAGCGTGGTTTGCCGGGTGTTGCATGGCATAGCTAAGGTTAGGAGTGAATTTCAGGACAGCCTCAGGGAAAAGAGCATCACCCCCTGAGGTTCCATGGCCCGGTGATCCCTCTCAAGCTTTGAACCCTAAGCTCTAAGGCCTGAGGAATCCTCGGGCATCTGCTCCAGCATTCGTGCACAAAGAGGTTTTGTACCAGCCTCGTTCATGACAATGCCGGAAGTACAGGTCTGGATAAACTGTGGGTATGCAGACAGTACAATTCAAGAGTAAAAAAGCAAGCCGTGGTAGGATAGTGCATATAAGGATGCCGGCAGATATGGCCAGACTATAAAAAGGAAAGAGGAATGTGTAACATTGGAGGTAGTTGTGGATGTCGGAGATTTGAGATAGGCATCCAGAGGCTGCCAAGGTACAGGTGAATGTTCTGTTATCTGTTTACTTAATATTTCATTGCATCATACATATGCTTTAGCAATAAAACTTGAAGAGTGAATTACTGATCCGTATTTAGTTTATCCCATATGGACTCTTTAGTATCAGAAGCATTTTTAAACGCTTTAAAAATTCATTTCAAGCAAAGTGGCATTCAAAGTATGTGCCCTTACTACATTTACTATGAGAAAGAATTTTAAGCGAAAGCCAGGTTTTTTGAGAGACAGACTCCCTCTAGCAGGGAGGGGACCCAAGCGGGTTGCCCACTCTGAATTTTTTTTTTAATGTTTTGAATCGCTATTGTTTTGTCCTTAACTGTGTTACAGAGCTGAAATGGATGATTATTTTCAAAAGGGAAAGAGTGAGGTCAGTGTACTGGTACAATCCAAAGTGTGCATTGTTCACTCCAACTAGCATGATTTTGCATGTTGATATGCAGAGCCAGATTAAACCGTTAATACTCAGTAAAGCATTTAAGGAGCAGCATAGTATGCCAGGGTAATTAGGACACATGCATCTTTAAAGGATGGTATGGATTTGCTATGAAATTCTGCAAAGGTAAATGGCTCTCTTGAATACATATTGAAATCATTAATTATAAAGGGAGAAGACAGCATATTTATAAAGAATCCCATGTTTCCAATTATATCATTAGTGTAGAATGGTATGTCTTGGATAATTAGCCAAGGCATTAAGGAGAAAGGAAAAAAAAAGTTTTATGTAATAAAATAAGGGGTTCTTTTTTATAAATCTTAACAGGAGCCTTCCTGTTGAAAAGTTGTTCTGATTCTTTAAGGCCTCGGTTGCATTGGATAAAAAGGGTGGAGGCTGAGCCAGGTGGTTTTTGGACCTGAGGGCATATTGAAATGTCACAGATGTTTTACCTTTGAACTACGTATCTGGATGCATTATGCTTGTCCTGTTTTGGTTCCTGGTCTCTCTTGCCAGCTGAGCAGTAGTGGAAATGAAATGGACTCAGTTCTTCTGCCTTTTGAATGTAGCTATTCAGTGGCCCCAAGAAAACTTCCTGCCAACAATCTTTATATATTTGTATTTAGAGAAATGTCTAGCTAGATCTTTAAGCCAGAGTTTCAAGAATTGCTTGAAACCAGGAAATTAAGGCCCTTTAAAATAGTCAGTACAACCTGTCACGGTCTTACCCTTAGCTTAAGCTTAAACTAATGTCTTCCCTTACCTACTTGTCTGAATATTAGTTACAAAAGAGTAGACTTCTGTTTTATTCACTTTAGTATCGTGGCCTCTTAAAACAGTACCTGGTGTACAGGGGATACCCAGGAAGCATTGATTGAATATAACTTGCACCGAGTGCTGCTATTCCAGATACTGTTTTGAACACTTTACCAATTCATTGAATCTTTACAGCAACTTCTGAAATAAGTGGTTTTTCTACATTTGCATAAGGAACCAAGGGACAGAGAAGTTAAATAATTTGCTCAAAATCATCTTGTAATTGGCAGAATTAAAATTCAGATTTCTTTGGATTTCAGAATCTGGTTGAAATCCTCATGATATATTAATAATTTTTAATTTTTCACCTATTATAACTATACCATACCTTTTGCATGTTTTATGGCATCTAAAGAATATTTCTTTAAAAATGCTAACAGCTAAATTTTTTGATAATTCCAGATTTGGAGCAAGAGGTGGTGGTGGCCTTCCCCCGAAGAAATTTGGTAATCCTGGGGAGCGTTTACGTAAAAAGAAGTGGGACTTGAGTGAGCTCCCCAAGTTTGAGAAGAACTTCTATGTGGAACATCCAGAAGTGGCAAGACTGACTCCAGTGAGTTGCTGCGGAGGGGGGGGTTATATTTATTTTCCATTTGTATACACAATAACGAACCAAGTAAACATTTACATATACATTGCTATTGCTGTTATATTTTATTCTAGTGCAGTGGTACTTCCTTAGATTCGTATTAAAACTGCTAGTACTCATAAGAGAAACTAGTTTAAATATGTACTTCTGTATTGATTGCTTGGTTCTCATTGTGTTGGTTATGCTTTCAACCAATTTGTCATATATGATTTTATCTGTATATGATGTCATGGTTTTTCATCTATGAAGTAAGTTAAGTAATTTTAAAATATTAGCATTATGTACTCTTGGTTTTTAATCTCATTACTAGAGGCCTAGTGCACGGATTCATGCACTGGTGGGGGTCCCTCGGCCTGGCCTGGGGGATCGGCCGAAACCGGCTCTCCAACATCCTGTGAGGGGTCTCAGATTGCAAGAGGGTGCAGGCCAGGCTGAGGAACCCCACTGGTACACAGTTGAGGCTCAGGAGGGCTCCAGGGTGTGTCTGGCCTGTCTTGGTCAGTGCATGTCATACCAACTGGTTAAACGGTCAGACCCATAGCATATTAGGTTTTTATTATATAGGATAGGATTACATTTTGTCCCTCTTCCTAGTTCTGATATACATTTCTAAGTATCTGTTTTCTCCTGTGGAAAATGAAACTCTATCACCTGCTTTATTGACTCACGAAGTGGGGTGTCTCCTCACTCGTTTTCCATTTTAATTTCAAATTGGATGAGAATTGTTCAACTAGATTGCTATACTATAAGGTTTTTTGCATATTTAAAATAACGATTTGTCTTCGTGTTCTTCCGTAGTATGAGGTTGATGAACTACGCCGGAAGAAGGAGATTACAGTGCGAGGGGGAGATGTTTGTCCCAAACCTGTCTTTGCCTTCCATCATGCTAACTTCCCACGTAAGTATTCTCACCAGGATCTTCATTGTTATTTGGGTGCATGGTAAACATGAGTAATAGATTGTTTGAAGGTTTTGAACCCATACTCTTGACTTTGTTGGAAACTCAGGGAGAATACTTCTCACCAAGATAATAATGGCCGGTGGCATGGTGGTTGAGCGTCGACCTATGAAGTAGTGTAGGGCGTGTCGAAGGCAGCTGATCAATGTTTCTCTCTCATCATTGATGTTTCTTTCTCCCTCTCCCTTCTCTGAAATCAATAAAAAATGTTTTTAAAGTAATTTATTTTTAACTTTTTAAAACCTCAAGGCCAGAAGTAAATAATATATTGTTACATGAGAGGGTTTTTTTTTTAAATATATTTTATTGATTTTCCACAGAGTGGAAGGGAGAGGGATAGAGAGTTAGAAACATTGATGAGAGACATTGATCAGTTGCCTCTTGCATGCCCCCCACTGGGGATGTGCCCGCAACCAAGGTACATGCCCTTGACTGGAATCGAACCCGGGATCTTTCAGTCCGCAGGCCGACACTCTATCCACTGAGCAAAACCGGTTTCCGCGAGAGGTTTTTTTTTTAATGCTCATCTATTTTCTGATGTATAACTTTTTTTCTTAAGAGTTTCCTCTTCCCTAGGGCAGTGATTTTCAACCTTTTTCTTCTCATGGCACACATAAACCATAAACTAATTATTAAAATTCTGTGGCACACCAAAAATACATATATTTCCTGCCAAGCTGACAAAAAAGGTGTAATTCTGACTCATTCACACTGGACAACTATCTTTTTATTTGATAGTCTAAGGAAACAAAGGTCAGTCTCCCTGACTAGATAGTCAAATATTGAGTGTTTTAAAAATTCTGCAGAACACCGGTTGAAAATCGCTGCCCTAGGGGTTTTGCCTCTACCTGTTAAAATAGCAGAAAGGAATTGCTTTCTAGCTGGATATAATTTGAAGTTGGCAAACAGTCAGTGATTACCATGTGCCAGTGCCTTGTTAAGATACTTGAGGGCAGTGGTGTTCACGTTTTTGAAGGGAAAGTTTAAGTGGCTCTGGTAGCAGCTCTCTGAAACGTAGTAGTTGGCAAAGCAGGGATGAAGTAACTAAAGGAAAAAACACCTCTCACGGAGAGAGGGAAAGCTGGGTAAATTTTGCCAAAAACAGTGCTTTAGACTATTTTTGGCCCTAGCTGGTTTGGCTCAGTGGATAGAGCGGCAGCCTGCAGACTGAAGGGCTCTGGGTGCCCTTCCAGTCAAGGGCACATGCTCAGGTTGCGGGCTCTATCCCCCAGTAGAGGGCATGCAGGAGGCAGCCAATCAATGATTTCCTCTCATCATTGATGTTTCTATCTTCCCCTCTCTGAAATCAATAAAAATATATTTTAAAAGAAAGAGTTCTTTTGGCTGTGTGCTTAGTTGTACTAAAAGCATTAATATTTATCCTCTTACAGAATATGTAATGGATGTATTGATGGATCAGCATTTCACAGAACCAACTCCAATTCAGTGCCAGGGATTTCCATTGGCTCTTAGTGGCCGGGATATGGTGGGCATTGCTCAGACTGGCTCTGGAAAGACATTAGCGGTAGGTACCAGCATGGGAAAATTTTTAACATTGTGGTGACTTATTTTGCTATTCTAAATATCCATTTATGTTTCTCAATTCTTTATAAAATTTTAATACATATTGTGTAGGTAATACTTTAGCTTTATTAGCCATATGAAATAGATGGAAGCATTTTGTGTTTAAGTTTGCATTACACGTATTTGTCAACGGTTGTGCTGTTTTCATTTCAGTAGTTGGGCATTATCAGTTACTGTGATGATTTAGAACTGCTAAGGTAATGGCTCCGTTTTCTTACAAGACTGTCGTTCTCTCCCCCCCGCCCCTCAGTATTTGCTGCCTGCAATTGTTCACATTAACCATCAGCCATACTTGGAAAGGGGAGATGGTCCAATCGTAAGTGTGTTTCAGTTTGCTTATAATTCTAAGAATAACTGTAATTTAATGATGATTGTGTTTCGGCACTGTGCTTTACATGCTTGTTCAGATTTCATTCTCATCTCTTCCCTTCATATCTGGAAGAGATATTATCCCCACCTTACTGATAAATTTTAAACAGTGCAATTCAGTAATCTGTCCAAGGTCATACAGCTATAAATAGTTGAGCTTGAATTTGAATCAATATTACTCCTAATCACTGTGCATACAACCTTCATATATAAGCATTAGTTCAAGTGCAGTTCGTAATTGCTCAGTGATTCTCTGGGGAATACTAAAGAGCAGTGGAATGAGGTCCCTGCTCTGGATTTAAGTCAGGTTTGGGATGTATATTCTTTGTGGCTAAGGAACATTTTTATTAATATTTATAAGGCAGCATGATTTTCTGCTTTGATTCTTTTCACTCCAGCTGTTGCCTATAAGTTCAAGTAGTGGTCTTTAAACATTTTAGATACATTTGTATCTGTTTTTTTGGTTGGTTGGTTTGTTTTAATGTTTTTAGAAAAAGAAAGGGAAAGGGGGAGAGAATCATAGATGGGCTGCCTCCTGTGCGCCCCCTACTGGCAGTTGAGTCCAAAACCCAGGCCTGTGTCTAGACTGGGACCTTTTGGTGCATGAGATGACGCCTAACCAACTGAGCCACACTGTCCATGGCTGTGCTTTTTTTTTCTTTTAGCTTGTACTTGCTATATTAATGTGTACATTGTTGCAGTATGTCTTAATATCCACCAAAAAACACACACACATTACATTGCATTATGTGTTAGGTACTGTATTCCATGTGGCTGAGGTAGCTTTATTATCATCAGCTAGTATCTGATGTATCGGTAAAGAGCAAGATTCATTGTTAGCAGTGTATATGATACCTGTTTCAGAGTGTCTTCATTTTGGCCAACCACTTGTCAGATTGAGTATAAGTCATTGTTTTTGCCTAAGGTGTCTGGCTGAGAGCTTAAACTAGAAGTCAGAAAAGGGTCCGCTCTATTTTCTTACAATCCTAACCCGAGGATAGTTTTTCCATTGCTATTTTAGAGAGTTGGACGTGGCAGGGGGTGGGATGGGAGAAATACATTGATGTGGAGAGACACGCTTGGTTGCCCCATAGGTGCCCTGATCGGGCTGGGGATCAAAGCCACGATCCTTGACCCTTCGGTGCACAGGCTCATGCTCTTATCACTGAGCCGTGCTGGCCAGAGCTCATCTATTTTTCAATAATACTTAATCAAAGGTATAATTTTAAAGCCATTTGTTCATTTTGTGGGAGTTCTTTAGTTAAAACTAGGTAATACAATCTGTAAATCCACTTAATAGCATATGTAAACAGTAATGAACCATATGTCAAAAGTAAACTATCAGTCCAAATGCTAAATATTAGCTCTCATAAATTTTTGGCACATTTCAATGCATTGTCTCTCATATCTCTACATTCATAGCCTCCCACCCCATTACAGACTTTGAAGTACCAAATTAGACAGTAGAAAAAGAATTAGATAGCCTTTTGTACTTTTTGTAAAAACTTGGGATATGTGTTTCAAGTATTCTGTTTGTTTCAGTGTCTAGTTCTGGCTCCTACAAGAGAGCTTGCCCAGCAAGTACAGCAGGTGGCTGACGACTATGGCAAATGTTCAAAACTGAAGAGTACTTGCATTTATGGAGGTGCTCCTAAAGGTCCCCAGATTCGAGACTTGGAACGAGGTAAATTTTTTTTTTAATTTGGCATATAAGAATTATTAATTTATCTCATTTTGTCCATTTCTATTAATGAAATTTAAGACTGAAATAGAGGGTTCTTGTGGAAAAAAGTCAGCAGGTTGAAGTTTTTAGGTCTGGTTCAAATACTACTGGGGGAAAGTTCAACATGGCTTGAGACTTACAAGTGTACTTTGGGAAGGTTTGATGGTTGTGCCTAAATCCTTACAACGTGCTTTTCCCGGTAGTAAGTTAAAGTGTAGCTAGCTAGTTGTCTGCAGCCTGGAGTACAGCCACCAGAGACGGTGCTTATTGGTTCGCCAAGGCTTAGTGTGTAAAGATTCTTAGTTGCCCCGGCCAGGTGGCTCAGCTGGTAAGAGCATTGTCCAGGTTGCAGATTTGATCCCCGGTCAGGGCGCGAATTGGAGGCAACTGACCGCTGTTTCTCACATTGATGTTTCTCTCTTCCCTACTCCCTCTCTCTAAAAATCAATTAAAAACACACAAACATACCCTTGGGTGAGCCTTAAAAAAAAAAAAAAAAGATTCTTAGTAGCTAGATCTTCGGTTTTGTTTTGCAGGTGTTGAGATCTGTATAGCTACTCCTGGGCGCCTGATAGATTTCCTGGAGTCAGGAAAGACAAATCTTCGCCGATGTACTTACCTTGTACTGGATGAGGCTGACAGAATGCTTGATATGGGTTTCGAACCCCAGATCCGTAAAATTGTTGACCAAATCAGGGTGTGTAAAGCTGGTAATCTGCTCTATTTATATACCCTTTGCCTGTCGCACTTCCTTAGCCTAAAAGAAAGCCTTTCCTTTCTTTCCAGCCTGATAGGCAGACATTGATGTGGAGTGCGACCTGGCCCAAAGAAGTGAGGCAGCTGGCCGAGGACTTCCTTCGTGATTACACCCAGATCAACGTGGGCAATCTGGAGCTGAGTGCCAACCACAACATCCTCCAGATCGTGGATGTCTGCATGGAAAGTGAAAAAGACCACAAGTATGAGTTAATTCATTGTTTCCATCATTCTGGTCAACTTTCCTTAATAATCCTCCAAAATTAAAGCATTGGAGACGCTTTTTTTTTTTTTTTTTTTTTTTTTGAGATCAGAAAACACTTAAAACGTTGCTAACTTTCCAACAATCCAGTCTTCATGTCATTTGTTAGAACATTGTGGTTCAAGGCAAAGGATTTTGGATCCTTGGATTTAAATCCCAGCTCTGATATTTATCAGCTGTAGAGAAAGTAGGAGGAGGAGAAAGTGCTATGAGGGGTTGATACTGCAGACAGAGCATAATGTGCTGGGAGGTCTCTGAATGGCTGCACTGTTGCTGGTTTCGTTTTCAGGTTGATCCAACTCATGGAGGAAATAATGGCTGAAAAGGAAAATAAGACAATAATATTTGTAGAGACAAAGAGACGCTGTGATGACCTCACTCGAAGGATGCGCAGAGATGGGTGAGTGCAGCACCGAAGGCATTGGTTAGTTTCGGGTTTTATAGCTCAGGAGGAATTTCTCGATTGGTATTGTGGATGTTGTATAACAGTTTAATAATACCTCATGATGCCGGTGCTCTTTAAACGGACACAGTCTTCTGTTGATGTAGTCTATAATAAACCTTCATAATTCCATGTGGTTGCCCTTGTGTGTTTTTTAAAAGCTTAGTTTTTCTCCTTTTTAAAAAAAGATTTCTAAAATATTGGTCACTTTTCTTCTGACAGTTGGCCAGCTATGTGTATCCATGGAGACAAGAGTCAACCAGAAAGAGATTGGGTACTTAATGGTGAGTTCATACTCTAGTTTTAGGGATTGACACACTTTCTATAAAAGGACCGGACTACATATTTTAGGCTTTGCAGGCTGTCTGTGTCACACCTGTTAGTTCTGCTCTTGTAGCACAAAAATGGTCAGACACAATCTGTAAAGAAACAGCTTTGCTGTGTTCCAACAAGTCTTTATTTGCAAAAATAGGCCCTGTGCCGTTTGACCTGCAGGCTGGAGTTTGCCTAGCATTGCTCTAGTTAGTGGAATGTCGAGGCCATTTTTGGCATATCTTTCTGTCCTTTAAGGTCATAATAGTGGCTCTTCGCACTTTTGTACAACCTATGCCATCTTCCTTTATGTAGTAAGTTCTTGTCTTTCAGCCCAGAAGCTTTTCAAACCTCGCATTTTTGAGATTTTTTATAGAGGGTTTATTGTGTAGTCATGATTGATCAGTAACTCAATCTCCAGCCCCTTTTCCCTTCTCCAAGTGTGAGGGAGTGGGCCTGAAAACTCCAGCTCCAGGCTTCTAATCGTGGTGTGTGTGTGTGTGTGTGTGTGTGTGTGTGTGTGTCCAGGCCTTATTAGAGGTAACTTTGTCTATTACTATTCTTGCTGCTCTGCTAAAAGGGAATGTAATAAAGATTTTCAAAAGAATTACTATTTCCCTTAAATTTAAAAGACCTAGGCATGGTCTGATCCCATTACTTAAAATTTGACTGTGGTGTGGTAAAGGCCATAAAGCTAGGAATGTTTATTGGTCGTTGTTTTAGAGGCACACCACTTTGTCTTGAGTGTACGGCTTGGTTTTCATGGTTTCATTTTTGTTTTGCAGAGTTCCGTTCTGGGAAGGCTCCCATCCTCATTGCCACAGATGTAGCCTCCCGTGGGCTAGGTTTGTATAGATAGGTGTCTCTGTCAATGGTATATGTATCTTTTGGTTTAAAGATTTGTCATTTCAAATTAGAGTTGTACATATGTGTATGTAGATAATTATTTAAAGGAGAGGAGTACAAAGCGTGTTATTTTAGCCCCCACAGTTGTTTTTTTTTACCCTTGGCATTTTTGTTTTTGATTTTTATTTTCAAAGTCTCCTCCTGCTCCTGACAAACAGCTTCGGTCTGCAGCAAGGCCTAGCTGGGCACGACTGTTCCTACAGTTAGACGGAGCGGAGGCTTTCGTTAAACAGCTCAACTTTCGTTGTCTGGGTGGAATGAGCCTGGTTGCACCTAGCTGTTAGGAACTAGTTTCCTGTTCCTCTTTTCCTCATACCAGTCCATGCTGTGTGCAGAAAGAGGTCCAATTCCACCAATGCTAACACCATACAGTCTTGGGACTTAATAAGCCTGTAAACATGATAGCGTTCTGCAGTTAAATCTCCATTGCCCAACTTTATTTACTGAAGTAAGATTATGGGAACTATTTCATTCATCCCCCTCCTACCCTTACTCATATCGAAGTGCTGTCTTCCAATTTAAAAACTTAATTTGAGGCTTTTTTTCCTGGAGTTGGTGACTTGTTACGATTTAAGATATACGGAGCTATTTTGTATTTTAGCCTATTCTGAGCTTAAACAGGGATAACTCAAAACTTTTACATCAAAAGAGGTGTTATTTCTGTCACAAAGATGTCTTTTGAATTATTGATTGGTAAACTCTTGCCCTGTAAGGTGAGAAGTACCATATTCCCTCATAATAATTAACAAAGAGAACAGCTGTTGAGATAACGGGAATACAAATTAACGAAGACTGTACATTGCACTCATCATTCCCTCCTTCAGAGGTGGTGAGCTGCAGCCACGACTGAACACTGTCTCTGCCCTCTGAGGTCATGTCTGGGTCTGGGCGGTTAGAACTGGGCCTGTCGGGAGCGGAGGCCGAGGCCTGAAAGCAGTTACAGAAAAGCTTTCCGTGACGGTGGTTTTTAAACAGGCTTGCTATGTGCTGGTAGCTTCTTTGTGCATCTTGCCTAGACATTTAAAAATCTTTGTTCCCTGCCCCCCGCATTTCTAAACCGAATCAATTGGCTACCGTTAGAATAACTTAAGACTCTTCGTCCCACCCCCACTCGTCCACGTGCGGGGCGAGGGAAGACACCCGAGTCTGTTTCTTGTTACTCAGCATCAGTGCTTGTTTTGGGCCCCTTTGTTTGCTGCCTTGTAAAAATCAAAGGAGGGAAAGCCCACCAAAATGGCAGAATGCTGACCAAGGTCCTACAAGATCCTGGAAAGTGAAGGCTTCTACCTCATAGACAGGGGTGCGATTTTCAGCTGAGTCACCAGGCCTTTTTTCCCTTCCTGGCGAGCGATGGCCTCTTAAATGTTCCCTTCAGGTAAGTTCTTGGACTCCCGTAATGTTATAATAGCCTCAGGAAATCACTACTTATTACTCCCTTTCCACTGAGATATTTTTGATTTTTCCATTTTTTTTGTTTAAACTACAGTGCTGTTAAGCTAAAAGTATTGAATTGATTTTGTTTTGTTTTTTAACAGAAGCTTTGATATCAGCTGCAGATCACTCAGTACATGGCTGAGGCAAATCTACATTGGCCCGAAGCAGCTCTAGATGAGCCTGTTGGCTAGTCTGTCCCCCCAATTAGCGATTGGAGATTCAGGCCATGTCACAGGGCTTGTCCGACACAAAGCTGTTACCCCAGGCAGTTGGCCAAACATTAACTTGTCAATTTCTCACCCTGCTACAGCTTCTTCTCTAAAGGCAGCAAGATAATATTGTGGCCGTGCACAAGTAACCTCAGGGCAGGCCTGACCGGAGAAAACCCAATTCCGCGCTTGCTCTTACGTGTCCTCGGCCCGCTCTGTGCACGGACAGGACACCTTTCTAGTGTGAAGAACTTGCACCATGTCTGCCCCTATTGAACCCTCCAGAAACACTCCCGAGTGTTAGTAGCTGAGCCGCTGACTTCAGTCCCCAGTGCTTTCTGCTAGGAAAGCGCGCGTCTGGCCGTCACGTGCAGTGGTTCACTTGCTCTGCCGCCCATGCCACGCACCATGGGGTCACTCAGGAGCATTGTCCCATCTCTGAAGATGTGATCATGGAGCTAATTCCCGCCCCCCTCCCATCCCCCCCGGCCCTGTACATTTTTGTTTTTCCTTTATGGCATCAACGACCCTAGCCGGAGACTCACGCTGCCCCCTGTGATGACTGCCTTCTCGTCTTTCTGGTGTGATTTCAGGACTTTAGGGGTCAGTAAAGACTGAGGAGCCTTTATCGTAATAAGAAACAGACATAATGCCCCTTTCTTCGCAGGCCCTTTACCAATAGCTGATTTTTTTTTTTTTTAAATCTTTACCCCTTCCCCCCTGAAATTAATCCAGTCTGGGCAATAGATGCAGTCTGACCCTTTGGATGTAACTTACATTTTTTTTATTAATTATTTTTTTCTACAATCACCCCAATTATCCTTGGGGGAGGCGTTGGAGGACCTGAAATTTTTACCCGAACCCAGGTTCTCCGGCGCTTGGCAACCAAATGGGGCTACAGAGAAGCATCTAAGCCAGTTCACAGAGCGAGCGTGTGGGGACTCCTCACTGCCACGGACCCTTGATGCATGCTCCCCGCGCTCCAGTGGTCCCGTGTCAGAAGGCGGAGTTTTGGAAAGGAGGCCGCCAAAAATAAAAGGCAAAGAGACGGGATCGGCTGCAGCGGTTTCCCAAAGGAGGAGGGAGTGTGCATCGGTCTGGTAACAAACAGAGAATGTTTTTTAACTCTTTATCTCACAAAAATCTGTGTTTTATCTAGGATATTTTCTGAATATTCTTTGTAAAATGCAGATTTTTTTTCCACAAAACATCAGGATTCTTTGTTATATTCTTAAATTTGTTTTTGTTTAAGTAGGTAAAAAAAGGTACATTTAGCTGAAAGCATTACACTAACATTTACATACTTTTAAGCATTAGGAGGTTATTCAACTCAATTCCCAGCAGTGGACAGAACATTAAACTTGTGTCTCAAGGTTTCATGGTTTTTCCCACAGTCTGGCTATTTAATTTCCCAGGTTACATAGACCATCTTTGAAAAATTGAAGCAAGTATTGAGTTAAAATAACCTTGAGTTGAGCAAAAATATCTTCATTTGGCAGAGCTGGGCTTGGTAGTATAGTGAAATTTTAGTGTAATGTGCTCTTGTAATTGAAAGGGGAAGGATAATTTGGATATTTCTGCAAAGGAAACTAGATGTATACTTGGGCTCTGGTTGGTTTTTTAAAATATAAGAGCAAAAGATTTTAAAATATTTTTATTAAGTCTCCTTAAAATGTAGCAATAAAGTATATGGAGTTCTTTTTGTTTGTTTTTTTTGTTTTGTTTTTTTCATTGTGCTCTGTGACTGGTTAAAGGTAAGTTTGTTATATTTCTTGTAGATTTTGACAGGCTTCTCCCAACAGAGTAGAAGTGATTTCGCCTTTAACTTAATGGTGGTACCACTTCCTTCAGTCCAGTTTGGAAAAGGATAGAGCTGGTGTTCGGTGTAACTTCTGTCAGTATATTGGTTAAAATACAGACAGAAGAGGCAGGAGTTGGGATGGTTGATGGGAGTCCCTTAGGATTTACAGTTGAGAAAGATGCCACTTCCTCTGCATGTCCCGAGAGTCATGAATCCTCTTTTACTCTGTTGGGATGAGTCTTTTTTTGTTCCTGTTCAGAGCGGTTACTAACTTAATCTTCTCTCCTCTTGCTGTCACCTGCATTGTGCTTTCCACCTGTTGTTGGCATGTCCTTTACCTTCTCTCTCCCCGCTACGTCCACCTACACTGACTCGTCGTTGGCCTTGAAGATGTGGAGGATGTCAAGTTTGTGATCAACTATGACTATCCAAACAGCTCAGAGGATTATGTGCACCGCATTGGCCGAACAGCCCGTAGCACCAACAAGGGCACTGCCTACACCTTCTTCACCCCGGGAAACCTCAAGCAAGCCCGAGAGTTGATCAAAGTGCTGGAAGAAGCTAATCAGGCCATCAACCCCAAGCTGATGCAGCTGGTGGACCACAGAGGAGGCGGCGGAGGAGGGGGTAAGGGTAAGTCCTGGAGTTTTCCAGGTACTGCCAAGGTATCTTTCTGCATTCGTTGTGCTTCGTTGTCTTACTTCTGTGAAGGCTTTAATTATGCTGCTCAGTAACAAAGGACAGTGTTTGATAGTTTTTATAATCTCTTCTGAGTAAGGCAGTGTGAGGGTCCTGCATTTGCAGCATTTTATTTCTGCAGATCATATAAGATTGACCCTTGTATTTTTTAAGTACCTGGTGTATGTTAAAATTGAGCCAAATTATGGCTACTTTAATACCTAATTATACACCACTGTGGGAGTAGAGCAAGCAGAGTTACTGGATCTGAAAATTAGTTGCAAAATATACTAACTAGACTTTACACCTTCTGACTACCATTTTAATATCTCCCCTCCCCCCCAAAAAAATTATTGCAGGCATATTTCAACTCTACATTGGGATTACTTGAGAGGTTTATATATACAGATGTTTGGGCTTTAGAACTGAGCTAAGAACCTGAGCATCTTTCTTTAAGCTTGTGAGGTGCTTCAGATGCAGGTAGGACCACAAAGCAATACCTGAGAACCACTGTGCACTAGTAGAGGATCCCTTTCACGGTGGTGTGAGCTTAGCTGCGTCTTTTGTTTAAACCCATGGTAAGTCCAGACCTCTTTGCCATTGTTCCTAAATTTATAAGATATAGCTTCTCATTAATCCTCAAGTTACAGTTTCTAAATGGATAGATAGGTAGTTGAATATTCTTTATCCTTCTTTTGAATATGTTCCTTAACAGATTCAAATTATGGGTATGTTTTTTAAGTACTGAGTTGGAGGCTGGACTAGTGAAATATCAAGAAAGAATGTTGCATACTTTTGTACCTAGTAGAACATTTTACACGTGGTTATATTTTCATCGTAAGTCTGACATTAAAGATGAATTGTGTCCTTCATCAGGAGGCCGTTCCCGGTACCGGACCGCTTCTTCTGCCAATAACCCCAACCTGATGTATCAGGATGAGTGTGACCGGAGGCTGCGAGGAGTGAAGGATGGCGGCCGGAGAGACTCTGCCAGCTATCGGGATCGCAGTGAGACCGATAGAGCTGGTTATGCCAACGGCAGTGGCTATGGAAGTCCAAATTCTGCCTTTGGAGCACAAGCAGGCCAATACACCTATGCCCAAGGCACCTATGGTGCAGCTGCTTATGGCACCAGTGGCTATACAGCCCAGGAGTATGGCGCTGGCACTTATGGGGCTAGTAGCACCGCCTCAACTGGGAGAAGTTCACAGAGCTCTGGCCAGCAGTTTAGTGGGATAGGCCGGTCTGGGCAGCAGCCACAGCCACTGATGTCACAGCAGTTTGCACAGCCTCCTGGAGCTACCAGTATGATAGGTTACATGGGGCAGACTGCCTACCAGTACCCTCCTCCTCCTCCTCCCCCTCCCCCTTCACGTAAATGAAACCACTCAAGTGGTAGTGACTTGTGCAGACTTGCTACATTTAAAGGAACGCTGTCTTTCCCTTTTTTTTTCTGTTCCCCTTCTCTTTTTTATTCCCCCGCCCTCCAGCCGTTGTGGTTTTTGTCTTTTATGCAGATTAGTTAGAATTCACTGCCAGTTTTCTTCTGCCCGCCAAACTGATCCAGTCTAATAATAGTTTTTGTAAAAAACACATATATATAGCTGACTGGAAGAGATTTTCCCCCCTCTCCAACTTCTTGCATGTTGAGGATATTTGAGCTATTTTTCATCTTAAAAGAAAAGGCAAGGTATTAGGGCCTTTTGTGGGAGTCCTTTTTGTTCCTGAGTTGGGAGTGGGTGGGGAGGGTAAAGGGTTGAATTCTGCAGAAGAAGATGGCATCTGTGCTTTAAATTGTTCTTTTTACTGAGTTAGAAAACCGAGAGAGAGTTAGTTCCCTGCGAATTTTCCACAATGGTTCTTAATGTTTCCCAAGCTGGGACAGCTTCCTCAAGCCTGAGGAGTTTCTAAGGCAGTGCTTTGCCATTGTCCTTTTGGCTGATTGCTTTTTAAGTGCGTTCACAGTTTTGAAAAATTCCTAATTGGTTTTGTCTCCCTTACACTCTGGCCTCCTCCTTCCCGGTGACTAAAAAATAATCATTTTAGTGTCAGGTTAGAAATTGAATTGCCAAGCCTGAGTATTTTAAGTGTATCTTTTAAATTAAAAAACCCAAGTGTTTATTGCAATGGTTAAAAGTAGCATCTCAGCATCTGGGAAGCTGCCTATTTTTCTTCCCCATATAAACAGGGACCATCTGTGAAATTCATTTTTCAATCAGACAGCTGCTATTAGCAGAATGAACATAAATGCTCACTGGAAATTTATTAACCAGTTAAGTGCATTCACCTGCAGTGTAAAAACCACCTCTAATTATAAACAATATACTCAAAATGGGAAATTTTTTTTTTTTTAACTATAGAGCTAGAATAAAAGCAACACTTTGCCAGCTACTCGGCTCTTTTGGCCAAGTGATCTTGAATAAAGAATATTAAGAGTTTATTGAGAAAGAACACTTACTCTTTCATGCTCTGTTGTCTGCAGTGCTTTGTAACAGCTTTGGGTGCAAATTTTCCTTGGCATCCTTTGGCACTCAGCTTTTCACAGGTAGGTAGCACTTGAGAAAAGATACAGAGGACTATAACCTAAGTCCTTTTCTTTCCCTCCGCCTGAAGGTAGGTGAGTTTGTCCCCTTCCTAGTAATGGTGACTTTTGCTGAGACTACCTTTAATAGGCGTGGGGAGAATTTTCTGTGCTCGTGTTCACAGGGAGGTCAGACAGAGTCCGAAACCTGTCTTCTGCTAGTGCAAGGCTTCAATTTAACGCTGTCGTCAGTATTGCTCATTCACAAAGTAGTTCAAGGGGGAAGGGTCCACCGCATTTTTGGCTGAGGCCTGAGCGCGTGCTCATTTGTAAGATTCAAATATCTAAATACTTAGGTTTTTGTTTTCCTTTGGAAATTAAGGAAGAGAGAAGGGTTCGTTTCTGAGGGGTTCTGAAAGTATGGTTGAAAATGCAACATACAGGTAGGTTGTGAGCATAAGTGGAAATATATGCATGTGAGAACGATGCCATCTTTCCCACCCCTACACCTTTTCCCCCACTCCTTTCTTTTTTCTTAACTTCTTTTTCCCCTTTTAGAAGGTGAGGCCGAAAGAGGGTAGTAGGCACAGGCAGAACAAGGCAGAACTGCTCTGTGCTTTAAACCAAAGTGTTCTTGCCCCCCTAAAACAAAATGTTTGTGTTTGTTTAAAGCACTGACCAGTCCATCGTAGGCATTTCTACATGAGAATTCTGATTTTTTTTTTCCAAAACAGGTGCCACCAGAGGGGCTGTCGTACTCACTTGCGGGTTTGAGAAGCGTCCCTTTTTAGGAAAGGTCTCTGGGCAAGCAAGCAGTAAATAGTTTGTCTGCTGCTTGCCCCCCTTTTTTCCAACAGGGATACTGTAATCATACAGTCAAGTCAGCATGTTCCAGCTCCCAGAAGCTGTTGTGGCCTGAGCACAGCTGGAACCTAGCAGACTGGTTCTGTGGTCTAGAGCAACCTGCCTCTCTGCCTGTCGCTCATAATTCAGGTTCAGCCTTAGCTTCAGAGCACAGGCAGACAGGGTCTCATTGGATGCTAGGTATTGGGGTCATGGTTAAAACTCACTTAGGGAAAGGATTTCAACATTAAGCTATGGGGCTGCTTCTCCCCAATCCCTCAGCAATTCATTGTGTGGAGTTCTGTCATCTCAAAGGTTGGTGGCTTTGCTTGGGATCAGTGCTCTCTACTCATGTCCTTGCTGGTCTCTGAACACATTCCTGTTGCATTGAGACTTGAAAGATTGTAGATGTGTGTTTCCAGGCACAGGATGCTAAGAGCTATGTTACTATTCTTAGTTTGTAAATTGTCCTTTTGATACCATCTTGTTTTCTTTTGTAGGTATAAATAAACACTGTTGACAATAAATTGTGAGCTTTTTATTACTTAAAAATTCTGACTAGTTCTCTTACATTTTTTTATTTGCTTCAGGACGGGTTGGGGGTGTTGGAAATCGCGTTAATTATTAGCACCTGAAAATGTGAAAGGGAGGTGGGATTCATTGGTGTTGTTGTAAATTCCAGTCACAAAGCAAAAAACAAGACTGTGCTATGCTTCCTCCTCAGTAAGGTTGGGGTGTCATGCTGACAGTGCCGACCTGGGATTGTCACTTGGATTAAAGTACTGAGTGTGGAACTGCTATGAGCCACAGTCAGACTTGAGTTGATTGAAAGGTGAGCGTGGAACTGCTTAAGTCTTGCCGGAGCTTGTAAATTTGGTTTGCTTTGTACATCTTCCCAGACTGGGATTGCCTTCCCTAGCATGTCTCACATGAGGGCCTTAGAGACTAGTTCTTTGACCCATTCGTGAGTTGGCCAACTAAGGTTTGCTAATTCCTGTTGACATTGTATGGCACCATTTTTATGTAATTGGCCCGGGTTTTTCATGACCTCTATAAAGGAGGTATTACTGATGAGGTCTTCTGGATAGAATGATGAGTGCTTTGCTGAAATCCATGCCTTTTAACATTTGGTCTGAGTCGTGTATTCAGTTGCTCAGTAGAACATCTCAAGTAGTTGGCTTCATATCCTTGTTCTTTGAGGGCCCTCAAATCGGCATTGGAAGACTTAACTTCTTTCCTTTAAGGACTAGAAGAAAAGAAAGGTGGAATGTTAATTTTTTTTTTTTCCCCAGTAAAAACTGAGGAGAGGACCCCTGTAGAACTGCATAATCTTAGTCTCTAATGCCCAGTTCACAGGTGTTAGATGGGAAAGCCAAGAGGGGAACTTCGCTGCAAGTTGACAAGCGCTAACGGACCCCCATCTTGGTTTCTGAACTTCCCACCACCACCCCCTTAGACTTTAATCCGTATCTCAGCAGCCCGTCAGCAGTCCCTCATTCTGCTCCCAGGAGAACTGTCCACATCTCTTTCCACTGACTTCCTTCCCAACCATTGCAATTGCCCTAAACGATCCTGCTTTGGCTGCTGCTGGATTGGTTTACATCAGCGGTCAGCAATCGGTTGTTCAAAAAGCTTGGCGGCCGCTGATTTAAATGACTCCAACAGCAGAAATTAAGTCCTTTGTAATCAGAATGCACTGCAAGCCCCAGGCCCTGGCCTATATGGCCCGTGTGACTGACGCACTTGACCTCTGACATGTCCAGTTTATAGATTTTGACCCCCACTAGCCTTTTTGTCTATCGTACTAAGATTCTTGCCTTGGCGCTTATACATAAGCTATTCTTTATTTTCCAAACTTACATCATAATGGTCTTCCCTACACAGGAATAACACTGTACATACCAATAGCATATCCCATCTGTACTATTTTTCTTAACATCACCATTTCCTGAAGATACCTGTGTGTGTCTTCCCATTAGAATAAGCATCTTGAGGGGCAGAGACCTGCCTCTCTTCACACTAACAGCCCCTCAAATACTGAATGACGGATGTCAGCAACCCTGATCTCCAACACTCACCTTTGGTCACATACAAGTAGAAGAAGTCGCAGTAGAAGATGGTTTGTACCACTCCAGACACCACTGCAATTTGGTCGTAGAAATTCTCAGTCTGGTACCGCCTGATCCAGTTGGCCAGGTAGAGCGCCCGGTACAGGCCCAGGAAGAACAGGTAGTGGGTAGTGATGGTCTCGGCCTCTCCGGTCTTGCTGATCATGAAGAGCTGGGGCAGGATGGCCACCGACTCCAGGTAGATGGAGAAGGTCCAGAGGATCTGAGCCAGAGAATGGCAGAGGAGGTTGGTCAAGATCAAGAAGAGGCCTGTCACTTTAAAAGAATTACTAAAATTGCTTACTGGGGAGAATACAGGGAAGTGAAAAATCAGGTTCTTAATTTGTAACATCTTTATATCCCTCAACCTCTTTAAAGAAGCTTTTCCCCCTCCAACATGAACAAGTCTATAGCTCAGTACTTTTAATCGCAGATTTTATTGTATAAACTCGCCTTCATGGAGGCCAGGATTGCTCAGAATGTAGTCTGAGGACGCCACATCAGAATCTCCCAAGGTGCTTGTTGCCCAGATTTTTGGCTCAGACTAGAGTTGAAACCTTGACCTGCACTGTGCTCTGGTGCCCACCAACCACCTGCTAGACAGAAGATCCCAAGAGCCTCTGGTGGTGCCAGGAGGCTTGGTGCCTGGACATCCTGGGAAATGTGCCCATTTCCAAACGGAGCAGAATGGACAGCTAGCTGCTCATTTCTAAACTGCCAGCTGAACGATGTGACAGCACAAAACACGCCCAGACAGGAGTCCCGAGGGCAAGAAGCGAGGGCGCATGCTCGCCTTTGAGAAGTCTCCTGAGGCCAGTTCTCCCTTGCTTACCTCCAGGGGAGTGAAACTATAGTTCTCAAGGAAGGAGAGGCCAATGACCGGGACCAGAAGAAACTCCAGGCGGAACGTGTCATTCTCGCTGTCAAACGTTTTCCGGAATTTTCCGTAGATCATGTACACTGTGACATAGGCGCAGAGGAGGAAAACCAGCTATAAGGGGAGGGAGACACATGGGCATCGATGAAGTCATTTCCCAGCCACTTTGCGGGGCTTCAAAGCCACCCTGAGCCGGGACCCACCAAGCCTCATGGCTAGTGCTCTGCCTTAGGGTGGAGGAGGGGAAATGTGTTGGCAATTTCTCTCAGGTCCAGAGTGGCCTAGAACCTGGAGCTAATGACCCTTGTAAAGTAAGTCCATGCTTCTAGCTGGGACTGCTAGTGCTTCGGTGCAGACTCAGAGGTGCCCAGACAAAAGGCCAGGCCAGTCTTGGCAGGAGGATTCTTCGGTGGCATCACCCGGCGTATCAGTGACTTAGGAGCATTCTTCCACAAGGACTAACACCACCCCCTCCCTGAGTCCGCTGATCGCTGCTCCTTCAGAAAAGTTCTCTTTCTAATTTCCTCCAGCATGTCATGGTTTTAGGATCTGGCCTCAAACCTTCTAGGCCAGAGGTTCTCAAACTTGGAGGTGCATCAAAATCACCCCCGTTTCTGCTTCAGTAGGTCTGAGTGGGCCTGAGGGTTTACATTCCCAGCAAGTTTCTGTGTGATGCTGCTGCTGCTGGTCTGGGACCACCCTGGCCTAAAGGATTATTTGTAGTGCCTGACTCGTGTGGCTCGGTGGTTGAGCGTCAACCCAGGAACCAGGAGGTCACAGTTCAATTCCCTATCACGGCACATTGCTAGATTGCAGACTGGATCCCCCACTAGGTGTGCCAAGAGGCAGCCGAAGGATGATTCTCATCATTGATGTTTCTCTCCCTCTCCCTTCCTCTCTGAAATCAATAAAAATATATTTAAAAAATAATAGTGTCAGCCTGGGCACCAAAAGGTCACAGATTTGACCTCAGGTTTCGGTTGGGGTTATGCAGGAGGCAACCAATCTATGTGTCTCTCTCACATTAATGTTTCTCTCCCTCTCTCCCCCTCCCTTCCTCCCTACTTCCCTTCCACTCGCTAAAAAGCAATGGAAGAAATATCCTTGGGGAAGGATTAAAAATAAACAAGAAAACAATTCAGGTTATTCCATTGGAGTCTTTTCTCGCCAGAAAGAGGCACACATACTCTGTCACCATAGCTAAAAATAGGAACTGCCGTCATGACCACATGTTCTGTAAGTGTCTGTGTGACAGTGTGTTCCCTATGAGGGGCTTCCTATAAGAGGGGCCTGTTGACCGCTGAATTCCCAGGCCCTCACTCAGGACCCAGCACAAAACAAATCCTGGAATGAGCGAATGAATCAAGGAAGTGGTGATCACTTTTTTTCTTTTTTTCAATCCTCACTCAAGAATATTTTCCATTGACTTTTTTTAGGGAGAGTGGAAGAGGGAGGGGACAACAGAAATATCCATGTGAGAGAAACACATTGATTGGTTGCCTCCTGCACCCAGGTACGTGCCCTGGACTGGAATCGAATTTAGACCCTTTGGTCCACAGGCTGACACGCTGTCCACTGAGCCAAACAGGTTAGGGCTGAAGACTTCTCCACGTCACAAAAATGTGGAAACTGACCTCTTCGCAGTTCTAGGCCTCAAGAGCCACGCTGAGGGCTGGTCTGCCGTGCGCAAGTCAGACACTTGGGCGCAGAATGAACCGCACCACTTGTGTGTTGAATGTAAATACAGTGGTACTTCGAGATACAAGTGCCCTAACATACGAGATTTTTGAGATACGAGCCGTCGAGCGAGCGATTTTTGCTTTGAAATACGAGCAACATTTGAGATAGGAGTCATCGCGTGGATCGGCCGGCTGCACACGACCCACCAATTTACCGCGACTTGAGCGTCTCAGTTTCCCAGGCCTCGAGGTTACGAATTAAACTCGTATCTCGAGGTACCACTGTAGATTTCAGTACCTCAGACTAAAGTTCGCACCCCACAGCAGCCTCCTTCCACCAGTCCTAGGATCAAGACACCTGGAATGCCAAAGGGACATCTCTGATGATGGAGCAGAAAGGGAACTCACTTTGGTGACACAGCTGGGGGTTCAGGCACCTCACATAGACCATCTCATGTAATTTGCACACTAGCCCTGCCAGACAGGTAGGATTCCCTCCCATGATGCCTTTCTTCCTTAGACAGGACTAAACCAAGTTTGCCTGGCTCCATAGCCTGCGTTCCCAAGGGTAGTCTCATGGTGTGGGGGGGCTCCGGCGTCTTCTCCCTCCCCCCGGTGGCTCCCCACGCCTCTCACCTTCATGACTGTATTGTAGATGGAGATGAAGTTGGTGAACAGGTCCAGGTACCTGGTAGTGAAGACGAGAGCGAACAGGATCTGGCTCTTCCCAGAGATGCCTGTGGTCAGAGAGGGACAGCAGAGCGTGAGAACACAGACGTCGAGGCCCACGTGTACCCCAGAAGCCCGAGCCTGAGCTGCAGAGGCCTTCAGAGTGTCCCGTCTCCTTTATTTATTTATTTTTAAAATATATTTTATTGATTTTTTACAGAGAGGAAGGGAGAGGGATAGAGAGTTAGAAACATCGATGAGAGAGAGACATCGATCAGCTGCCTCCTGCACACCCCCTACTGGAGATGTGCCCACAACCAAGATACATGCCCCTGGCCGGAATCGAACCTGGGACCCTTCCGTCCGCAGGCTGACGCTCTATCCACCGAGCTAAACTGGTTTCGGCTGTCCCGACTCCTTTAGTGAAGACGCCCTGTGCAGGCCCCGTCTCTCCGGGGAGCGGGAAGCACCCTTCTCGTTGGGCCACTTGAGTCTGTTCCCTTCAGGAGGTGCCATCTGTCTCCCAGTCGCCAAAGAGACTGAGCACTCAGTCCCCAGGGCCCCGCGTGCGCCTGCCTTGGTTCTGGCCGGTGGTGTGAGATGTACTGGTGGGTGGGAGTGAGGGGGTCCCGGGGATTCTCTGTGCCCCCTCCAAAGCCCCGCGGACCATCCCCAGAGCACCATCTTTTGAAGAACAACCCCCCGACTTGACGAGGTGGGCGCGCCAGGGAGAGCAGAGCAGGTGGAGGGAGGCCTGGGCCGGGGCACATTCTATTTATTGTTGCAAAATGAGAAATGCGAAAAAGCCTGCTTCTCTCCGGCGGTAAACGTTGCGACTGCTTTGGCTCTGGGTGACACTAAGATCAGACGCACATAAAGCTGTCACCTGCCAAGCAGCGCCACCTGAGTCCCAGAGCCTCGCTCCGCGGCCCCCCGTGTCGCATCTGCCGCCTCACTTGCTGTGCCCGCATCGGCCCGGAGGGCGCATCGCAACGGCCACCCCGGAGCCCCACTTTCTCTGCTGCTCCCCCACCTGCTCCGGCCCCTGTCCTCGCGCTTATTTATTTTAGGGAGAATCTGAGATTTCCAGAAGAGCCGCGCCAAGCGTTCCCACGCACCCTCCGCGGCCTCCTCCAGCCTCGCCTCTTGCATAACCGCGATTGACCGGAACGCAGGCACGCTCGTGGTGAAGCCGCGGCTACCCCCAGCTCTATTTGGGTCCCAGCAGCTCTCGCACTGACACCCCTCCTCTGTTCCAGGATCCGATCCAGGAACCGAACCTGGCATGCTTCCTGGACTCCTCTGGGCCACTGTGGATCCATCCTGGAGATGGTTCCAGAACGAGGGGAGCAGCAGCCCTGCCCCCCCTTTCCCTAGCTCTCTCCAGCCCACAGCAGTCCGGAGCCCACCACCCCCCACCATCGGTGGGCCCTCCTTCCTGCATGCAAAAGGCAGGTCTGTCCGCTGTCCCCGTCTGTCCTGAACCACGTCTGCCCTGAACCACTGTCCGCACCGCTGGCTTCTCACCTGCTCTGGCTGCTCTGTCCTCCTCCCTGCCTGGTCCTCGCCACCTTAACCTCTCTGTCCCTTCCCCATCCCGGTCCCCATGGCAGGGACACTCCAGCGGCGGACGCTCCTCCCAGTTCTGGCCTATGCATTCCTGCCTGACCCAACTCATCGTCTCCCTGGGAGCCCCCTCCTTTTCCTGTCTCCCCTTCATCACTGCCACCACATCCCTCCCTGCTCGAGCCAGAAAACCAAGAGCCAGCCTTGAGTCTCTCTCCCCTTTGTCCCCTCACCTCCCTGCTCCTGAGCTCCAGGCTCCACTCCATGCCCCCCACTCAGCCAGGCCACGCGCCTCAGTGACCCCCAACTGCTCTCCCCGGGGCTCTTGGCCAGACACCTGCAACCAGTGGGCCGTTTATAAGATGAAATTCCGCTTAAAACCCTCCAGTGTCTCCCCAGCGCCCTTCCAATAAAGAGCCACATCCTCTCCATGGCTCAGGAGGGCTTGCAGCTCGCCTCCCTGTCTCACATCTGCTCATCTGCTCACTCTCCTCCCCCCGCTCTCCAGCCATGGTGATTCTGGTGGGCACCGAGAAGTGAGATTACCTGATTGAGGCTCCGATTCCTTCCTGCGCCTGACCTGACTGTCCCTCTGGTGATGGGCATTCGGAGAGAGGGATATATACACCCACCGAGGGGCCAGATGATGATGGTCTCTGAACGCATAATAATCTGGCCACTCAGTGTATATCCTATAGAATAAAAGACTAATATGCAAACTACCCACTCGACCAGGAGTTCGACCAGCAGGCAGGCTGGCCAGACCCCACCTATGCATGAATTCATGCACCGGGCCTCTAATATATATATATGTATACACACACACACACACACACACACACACACACATATATATATATATATATATAGAGAGAGAGAGAGATACTGAGAGGCCAGATTATTTATGCATTCAGAGATCATAATAATCTGCCCACTCAGTGTATATATTTGTTAATCCTCACCTGAGGATATTTTTTTCTTTGATTTTTTTTTTAGAGAGAGTGGAAGGGAGGGAAAGAGAGAGAGAAAAAAAAGAAACATCGATTGGCTGCCTTTGATCCCCACATGTGCCCCTGGAGCCGGGGATCAAACCTGCAATCCAGCCAGGTACGTGCCCTTGACCAGGAATCAGACCTGGGGCCCTTCAGTGTGCGGGCCGACGCTCTAACCACTGAGCACACCGGCAGGGTGAGAGGAATAACATTTTAAAATATATTTTTATTGATTTCAGAGAGGAAGGGAGAGGAAGAGAGAATCATTGATTGGCTGCCTCCTGCTCGCCCACTGGGGATGGAACCCACAACTTGGGCCCGTGCCCTTACCGGGAATCGAACGGTGACCTCCCGGTTCGTAGGTTGACGCTCAACCACTGAGCCACACCAGCTGGGCGAGGGGAATGTTTTTAATGATGGAGGATGAAGCCCCTGACATTCCTGAGCGCACTGGGCCAGTGCCAGCTCTCCTCCCAGCACAGCCCGGCAGCCGGCCTCACAGTCCCCATCTGTAAAATGGGCACCTCCCACACGCAGGCAGGGCCCATTCCGCGGGAACCTGCGTGGCCCCGGCTCCGGCACTGCGGCAGGGCGGGAGCGAGCCACCGGGAGGCGACCTGACAGCTCCGGGCTGTGCCTGTTGCTACTGAGCCGCACAGGCTGCTGGGAGGCCCTCCGCCCCCTTAGGGGGGCCCAGGAAGCAGCCTGGTGGAGGGGTGCTGGGCCACCCCTCTCCCACGGCCTTCCCCAGCCTCCCCAGCTCCACCCTCAGAGTGCCAGGCCGGGGGCTGCCCCACATTCTCCTGGGGGCCTGGGGTCTGGACTGCCATGTGGTCACATCTTTGGAGAGTTATTTCCACCAGAGCCAGCGGGGCATGGGGTCCAGGACACGGAGGGGAGCCCGGGCCAGTGCCTGCCGCGTCCCTGGGGCACCTGGCACCTATGGGGCCAAGGACCAGGCGCAGCCCTCCCTCCTCCCCCATGGACAGGTGGGAAAACGGGGCTCAAGGTCACACGCTGAGTGGGGGGCAGGCCAGAAGCAAGCGCATCTCCTGCTGCCTTCGGGGCTGAGTCTGCGGGTCACACCAGGCCTGCCTCTGAGGGCTGGCAGGGGGGCATGGAGGCACCTCACCTCACACCCTTCCAAGGCCTGTGCCAAGCCTCTGCCCGTGCACAGGCTGGGCTCTCTCCTCCGGGGGGCTGAGCGCCCCTAACACACCGCATCACTGCCTCAGTGGCTCTGCGGCTCGCTGCGGGCCTCCCACCGCTGAAGTCCGCTTCCCCTGTCCGGGATGCAGCCCGCGGGCCGGGCCTGTGCCAGGGACCAGCTCAGCGCCTGGCCCAGCCGCAGGGGCTGGAGAACAGCGCCCCCTCCCGGGCACAGTCGCACCCCCACCCCCAGCCCTCCAAGGAGGCGCAGGGCCAAGTCCAGGCCAGGTGTCTCCCCTCTCAGCAGTCCTGGCCCCGTTCCCCTGAGCGGGGGCCCTGAGTGCCCGTCTGTCTCCCCAGCAACCCCAGACCCCAATGGCCTCCCGTGGGGCTGACTCCCCCTGCAGTGACCCTCCCATCAGCACCGCCCCTCATCCCCACCGCACCCACCTCCCAGCCGGCGGCCTCCGCTCCTGGACCCTCTGCACAGCTTCCGGGTCCCCTTCTGACCCCCTCCCTTGCTCCCAGGCCTGCCATGGCTCCCCAGGACCAGCTCCCGAGCTTGGCAGACAAAGACCCTGTCACAGAGGAGCCACCCTCCGCCCGGAACACCCCCAAACTGGGCTGCTGGCCCGCCCTCTGTGACCTCTGGACTTCTGCACCCCATGCCCCCCAAGAGCACCCCTTCCCGGTAACCCTGCCGTCTCCCCGCGCCCAGCACAGAGCTGCACCTTCCAGAAGCCCTCGGGGCCGGCTCTCGGCCCAGCAGGCCCCACAAGCACCTACCCCCCTCTCTGCCTCCCCCCACCACCGGGGCCCAGCACCGGGCCCGGGCCTGCAGGTCCCAGCGGACCAGGGGGGGCGGCAGGAGGCCTGGGCCGCCTCTGAAACTCCTCCAACCCCCAGACGACCGGGCCGAGGAGCGAACCCCCAAACTACAGGCTGCTGCTCGGGGCAGCTGCGTGCCCGCTGTGGGCCGGGCCGGGTCCCTCCTGCCCCATCACAGATGCCAGGGCCACACCCAGGCGGGGTCAGGGCGCAGGGGCATGGGGGGGCGCATGGAGGGGGCAGGAGAGAGTGTGGGGAAGGAAAGAGGAGACAGAGTTGGGGGCCCCCATGTTCCCACCTCTTCCACTCCCCCCATCCTCCCCCCCCAACCCTGGACTGGGGGGAGGGAGGAGAGGACAATGGCCTCAAGCGCCCTGCTCCTGGGGAGCCACGGGACCCCTGGAGGGAGAGGGGTGTCACCTCCCCCTCCCCCCCTCCTCTTCCAAGTAGCCGTGGCAATGGGGGGCTGGGGGGAGGGGAGGCCCACCCTCCCCCTCCCCTCCCCTCCCCTCCCCTTTCCCCTCCTCCCTCTCCCCTGCAGGGTGCCCTCTGACTCGCTGCGCCTCTAAGTGCCGGGGAAGCCGGGCCGTGACACTCGCCCCCCGCGCCCCGCGCCCCGCGCCCCGCGCCCCGCGCCCCGCGCCCCCGGCCTCACCGGCGCAGCAGCGGGAGCGCCACATCTTGCCCAGCAGCAGGAGCATGGCCAGGAGGTGGCTCAGGTCGCCGAGGATGCGGAACACGTTCATGGCGCCGCCGCCGCCGCCGCGCCAACTCCGCCAACTTCCCGGCGGCGGCGCTGCCACGTCCCGGCCCGGCCCCCGCCCGCCGCCCCCCCCCCCCCCCCCGCCCCCCGCGGGTGACGTGGCCGCGCCGCCCGGAGCAGGAAGCGCCCGCCCCGCCCCGGCCCGGCCCGGCCCGGCTCCCCGCGTCCCGGCTCTGCGCCCCCAGAACCGGCTCCTCCAGGAGGGGACCCCCCCGGTGCCAGCTGGGGGTGACGTCAGACCTGGGAAGTTGTTTCAGGGGGAGTTGGGGGGTCCCCGGGGCGCACGGGCCACGCAGGCAGCGCCCGGAGCTGCATTCCTCCCCGGGGGCCGCCTCTGAGGTCGGGGGACGAGCGGCGGGGCGGGGTGGGTGGGTGCTGGGTGCGACCAGGTGGCCTTAGGACGGTTTCCGGCCCTCCCGGGGGCTGGGGCTGGCTCGGGGTCCAGCAGTTGGGCCAGGCCCCGCTCCCCGGTGGCCGGAAGCGCACCAGTGGCCGCGCCGACCTGTGGCTCTGCAGCCCGAACAGGACGCCCCGCTTCGCCCATGGGGACCCACTCTGTCCTCCTCCTGGTGGGACACCTCCTGTTTGGGCCTGGCCGGGAGGAGCCTGACCCTCCCCCCCTTGACCTGACCCCTTGGAGGGGGCCGGGAGGGGGGACAGTGGTATCTAACGGCTCTTAGTTTTGGAGCCACGTTGTCTTCACTAATGTCCCCTTTTTGGTATGACAGCTGTCACACCGGCGCACAGGCCAGACGAGGTTCCAGGGGCTGGGGGGCAGGAAGGGGGGCGGGGACGGGGAGGACACAGGTGGGCAGGGGTCCAACCCGTGCTGTGTGGCGTGAGCAGCCGGCCACCCTCTCTGGGCCTGGGCCTCTGCCTCTGTGGGAGTGGACCCCCTGAGCCAAGGGGCCTTACCACACCCCTTCCCCTCCTCCCTCTGGAGACCTCCCTGCTCTCTCCCTACATGACTGGCCTCCACCACCCCACCCCCTCTATCTGACCCTTCACGGCCCCTCATCCTGACTTCCGGGACCAGGCGGGCCTTGGACTCTCAGACTGCGGTCCAGGCACCAGCAGCATCTGCTTCACCCGCGGGGAAGGCAGAATCCCGCCCCGCACCCCAGACCTGCTGGCGCAGAGCCTGTGGTTAAACCAGATCCCCCCCGCGTGACCCCAGCGGGAGCGGCACTCATCTAAACGCTCCCCGTGTGCGCAGGGGAAACTGAGGCGGGGAGAGGTTCGGTAGTTTGCTTAAGGTCACACCCCCACCGGGTAGCAGAGCCTGGATTCCAGCCCATAGTTTGACCTCGGGGTTCATGCCAGCAACTCATCGCCTTTCACTGTGGGTTCTCCTGGGAGGGGGTGAGCGCCCTGTCCTGAGAGGTGGGCACGGGGCAGGGGGTGCGGGCCCAGGTGCCAGGGCTGCTGCAGCTGGGACCCCTGCCCTGGCACGGAGGTTGCGATACCGATAGCAATCAGCGGTAAATCGGGTTCCCTCCATTCGCCTTTAAACCCGTACCTCGCGGGTGAGGGCCACCGAGGCTCAGTGTGCCAGGTGGGGGGGTCCAGGTCCCTCTTGGGGAGGAGCCAGGCCCTCATCCTGGGGCCCCGGCAGGTTGGGAAGGAGCTGCTCTGTCTGTCTGCCCCCTCCCCGCCCCCAGCCCTGCCCTTCCAGATGCCTCCAGCTGGCGCCGGAGAAGGCGGTGGCTATTTAAATACCTCAGGTGTGGCTACCGTTCTCTCTGCCCAACCAGCTGGCACCTCCCGCTCCGCGCCCACCTCCTCCCAAACCGGGGAGAGCACGTGCATTTGCCATTTGGTGAAACATCTGTCCTCCTGAGCAGCGACTCCCACTGCCGGCGGAGCTGGAGCCGGGCTGGGATCCTTGGGAGGTGGGGGGGGGGGGGGGGGATAGGCCACAGGGTACCGGCCAAGGCCAGGGGAGGTCGGGGGAGCGGTGGGGGGGGGGGGAGAAGGGGAGGGGCCCTCTCTGGGCCTCAGCTTCCCCACCTGTTAAAAAGGATAATGAAGCTGAAACCGGTTTGGCTCAGTGGATGGAGCGTCAGCCTGCGGACTGAAGGGTCCCAGGTTCGATTCCGGTGGTCAAGGGCATATACCTTGGTTGCAGGCGTGTCCCCAGTGGGGGGCGCGCAGGAGGCAGCTGATCCATGTTTCTCTCTCATTGAGGTTTCTGGCTCTCTATCCCTCTCCCTTCCTCTCTGTAAAAAAACAATAAAGTATATTTTTTTAGAAAGAGGGACAATGAAGACACAAGTAGTGTGACTGGTCACTGGCCCTCTCGGTACCTAGTCTTCCCTATGGAATCCATATTCCCTATGTCTCAAGACAGGGAGCTCAGCTCCCCAATTTACAGCTAAGGGAACTGAGGCTCAAACTTGTCTCTTGCTTCTGCAGGTCGCAAAGGTCTCTGTCCTTAGCCATCAGCCTGCCTTTTCCATATCTAACCCACCTTCCCGGTGAAGCATCTTTCAAACACCCCCCCGACCCCCCGCTTCTCCGTGGAGTAAAGGAAAAAGCCTACTCATCAGAAACCCTTGGCTGCGGCCCGTGCCAGCACCCGGCCACCTGCACCCTCACCCACTGCTTTCTCTTTGCCAGGTGGCTCCAGGCAAGTCCCTCACCCTCAGCGCCTCGCTTTCCTGACACTGAAAATGTGTCTGCTGTACAAACGCGAAGGAGGGGGAGCCAGGGGGGACATTTCCTTCAGCTCACAGGCAAGGCTTCCTTTTTTAAATCATTAAGAAAGCAAAGCATATGTTCAAAGTCAGATTATGCATACTTCTTTTGATTGCTTTTAATATTTAAAAAAAAATCTTGTTGAAACCGGTGTGGCTCAGTGGATAGAGCGTCGGCCTGCGGACTGAGGGGTCCCAGGTTCGATTCCGGTCAAAGGCATGGACCTGGGTGGCGGGCACCTCCCCAGTGGGAGGTGTGCAGGAGGCGGCTGATGGATGTCTCTCTCTCATCGATGTCTCTGACTTTCTATCTCTCTCCCTTCCTCTCCGTAAAAAATCAATAAAATATATTTTTTAAAAATCTCTAAGGGCATCTCCAACTCTTTAAAAAAAAATCTTTCGTGCTTTTTTTTTTTTTAATATTAAAACACACACCCAAAAAGGAGTACGTGTCATCTTCTTTCCTTCCTGGTCCCAGCTCTTTGGCTCATTTCCCCCCTGAATTCAACATCCTGTCAATTGTGTGGAAGAAAAGCGTGGCTGTGACGTCTAAGTCACAACCTGGAGGACACACCACCCCGCAATGGGTGCCTGTCGCAGGGTAGGGACCTGGAGGGAAGGGGGAGCTATGAACCCCGGCTCCTGGGTCTCCCTTCGGGTCCCTCGGGGCCGCTATAGGTTCTTCTGGCCTCGGCGAGGGGGCCTCCCCCGCGGGAGGAATGGACTCTTCCCCGGCCGCCCCGAGGTCTGGCCCGCGAGGCGCGGACGAGTCCATTCGCTCACGGAATCGGGGGGGGGGGCTGAGGGCGGCCTTTCCCTTCCTGCGGCCCCGCCCCCGGTGTTCGCGCGGAGCTGGGCACCTGTGGAGTGACACGCGCGGCGGGGCCACCGCGGGCCCCATTTGCACGGAGCGGAGAAACCCAGGGCCCCAACCTCTTCTCCCCGCTTTCAGTCCCAAGCACACTTAGGAAGACCCGCTGCGGGCCAGGCGCCTTGCAGGCTGAGCTTGGAGGCAGCCTGGGGGTACGGGGGGGAGGGGGGCCTGCGGACGCTGTGGGAGGTGGTGGTCGTGCAGGTGCTGGGCGTAGCGCAGAGGAGGGAGAGCCTTACCCCGGTGGCGGGGAGTCTCCCGGGAAGATTTCAGGTAGGAAGACCTCGGAGGACGCCCTGGTGGGCTTTGCAGGATGAGTAGGAGTTTGCTTGCCTCAAGGACAGATCCCGGGGGAAGAGAGGAGAGTCCCAAGCAGAAGGAGCTACGCATAGGATTGCGCAGAGATCTGATGCGATCCGCTCTTCCAGCACATGGTTAAAATCCTCACCTGAGGATATGTGTCCACTGATTTTGTGAAAAAAATGTTTTATTGATTTTTAGAGAGGAAGTGAGATGAAGAGGCGGGGGTGCTATCAGTTGACTCCTGCAGGGGCCTCACCGGGGATCGAACCGGTAACCTAGGTAGGTTCCTGAGTAGGAATCAAACTCACATCCTTTTGGTGCCTTGGAGGAAGCTCCAACCGGCTGAGCCACCCGGCCAGGGCGCCCAGAGCACTCTATTTGTATCCCTCTCCCTCTTTAAAAGAGGCAGCAACCGCCCTGGCTGGTTTGACTTCGTGGGTAGGGCGTGGGCCTGCCGACTGACGGGTCCTGGGTTTGATTCCCGTTAAGGGCATATCCCCGGTTTGGGTGGCAGGGATCTCATCACAGATGTTTATCTCTCTCTCCCTCTCTTTATACAAAAAATATTTTTATTGATTTCAGAGAGGAAGGTAGAGGAAGAGATAGAACCATCCATGATGAGAGGGAATCATCGATTGGCTGCCTCCTGCACACACCCCGCTATGAATCGAGCCCGAAACCCAGGCAGGCATGTGCCCTGGACCGGAATCAAACCCGGGACTCCACCGTCCGCAGGCCGGTGCTCTATCCACTGTGCCCAACCAGTTAGCGCTCTCCCTGCCTCTTTGGAATCAACCCACACATTTTTTAAAAAGACCAAGAGACTAAATAAAAAATAAAAGAGGGGAAGGGTGGGGAGGGGGGGAGATAAACGTCTCGGCGAGAGCTCCACCGTGTCCCCAATGCATTCACTCTCTCCCCCAGGGCTCTCGCCCATAACCTGGGCATAGACCAAGCACAGTACCGACCTCTGGGGTGTTGGTTTAGCTCGGGGTCTAACGTGCTTTGCCAGGAGCACCCTAACGCCCTCCCTTGCTCCCTTCTGCAGGCCGGCGAGGCCCGGCGGCAGCGCTGGCAGAGGACGCGGAAACTGTGTCCTCAGCAGGGAGCCTCCCGCGCCCGTTTACTCCCTGTTCCCGGCGACGTGCAAAGAGGACCCTTAAGAGGAAGCCCGCGGCGCTGCAAGTGTTTTGCGCATCTCATCCGAGTGGCGGCCACGCGGGTTTTCTGTCTGTGAAAAACCACCCCTCTGCACTCTCCAGATGTATTTATTAACTAACTCCTTCATGCAACGAAGAGGAAAAACACAGCGACCCTCGCCCAACGCCCCCTCACCTGCCCGCGGGCGGCGACAGGTGCCTCTCCGGCCCCCGAAAGCCGAGCAGCGCAGCCTCTGCGCCCCGCGCGGCAAGTCAGGCGCCTTTGCGCGCGGCGCCGCGGCCCCGGCGAGGTTCCCAAGGCAACCGCACGCCGCTCGCCGCGTCTCCCCGAGGGACGAGGCGCCGGCCAAGACCCGGAGCGCGGATCCCGGAACCGGAGCCACGCCGGAGCGCGGCGGCGGATCCGGCGCGGAGCGGAGGGGAGCGAGCGACTGGGCGCCCTTCGTCCTTGCGCGGGCATCCCGAGGGCATTCAGCAGGCGCCACGCCCCCCCCCAGCCCCGGGCTGTGGTCGCAAACTGCTGCGTGAACACCCGCGGGGGGCTCCCCTCGCCGCTTTCCCGCTGGCGTGGCTGCCAGTGTGACCGGGCAAACCGGCGGCAAAGCCTTCCAGCTGGTACAGCGCAGCCAGGTGGGAGCGCGGAGGCCGGGCGCCGGCGTCCCGGTTCCAGCTCCGCTAGTAACTTGCTGTGTGATCTTCGAGGTCCCCTCTCCTGTCCGGGTCCCAGAGGTGGGGAACGGCAGCCCTCAGGGTAGCTTTCACCAAGTATGTGCACGAACATGCGTAAAAGTGGCTGACAAACGGCGAAGGGCTTGGCACGTGTCGGCGACCATCGCCGTTGCCACTCTGTTGCCTTCTTGCCCTCATCATCGCCCAACCCGCCTCATTGCCAGCCAGCTGCACAGTGAACCTGGGCTCAGAACTCTCCATGCACAGAGCTTTCCAGTCTTCAGGTGAGAGCTCCCTCCCTGCACCCCCTCTCCGCTTTCCCCCCACTTTTCAGTTCCCAAGGACTGGGCCCAAGGCAGCTCTCCTGGTCACAGGGATCCCACAGAGACATCTCCCTCCAGCCAGCGTCCTGTGCACCTCTTCCTAATCTGCCACCCCGTGGCGGGATCTTAGAGGTTCCCCACTGTGTGAGGATTCTGGGGGTCCCAGGACATGCCCCTGGACGGAGCCCATGGGTAATAGCACTCAGTTGCCTCTGAATGCAACATGCTGGGCATGTTTGACATTGTGTGTTCCTGTGCTGTGAGGCTGTGTATACATTGGGGAGTGTGTGTGTGTGTGTGTGTGTGTGTGCATTCGTTGCAAGCATGCATATGTTGGAGGGGGTGTGTACTCGAGACACGTTTGTGTATGTGTATGTGAATGTGTGTTTATGGCTGTGCGGTAGGAGCCTGCAGGTGTGTGTTGTGTATCTGTGGCATATGTGTTTACCCCTGCGTCTCTTTGCGTCCCTGGTGGTGGATGCGCGTGTCTCGGTGGGCACCGGTGGGGTTGTGCTTGTGGTGCGCACAGCGGGTGTGTGAGACTGTGAGGCCGGTGACGGTGCATGTGCAGGCATGCGCTTGGGGTCTTCGTGGTGCCAGGCTCTTCTCCTTCCCATCTCACTTCAGCGGGGTGACCTTCTCCCCCAGCTGAGGACGGTGGCCGAGGCCACAGGCCTCTCCGGCTAGCGCCCGCCCCCGCTGCCGACCAGGCGGTGGCCCCGGTCTTTGGCAGGTGCGGGCCCCCAGGGCAAGGGTGGGTGGGTGAATCTGGGGCCAGGGCTTTGTGCCACCCTCCTTCCCTCCCCACAGCAGGAGCAGCCGCGGGAAAGGTTGGCGGAGGGGGGCTATTTTGGGAGCGTCTCCTTAGCAACAGCAGCCACAGGCCGTCTGTGGCAGTTTTCCTATAGGTGCTAAAATATTCCACCCTGGTGACTACTGAGTACTGGGGGG
>JAAGEH010000119.1:342097-364210 GCA_011751065.1 Lasiurus cinereus
GCGGGGCCGGCCCGGGGCCGCGCGGGGAGGCGCCGGCGGGCAGGGCCATGCGCCCCGGGCCCCGCGCTGAGCCGGCCCGCGCCCCGCGATGCTGACGCCCAGGCGGCGCCGAGGGCGCGGCGCGGGGCAGCGCTGAGAGTTGGCGGCGGGGCGCGCCGAGCCGGACCCCGGACCCCGGACCCCGGACCCCGGACCCCGGACCCCGGACGCCGGAGACCCCGGGACGGGACCGCGCCGCCGGCCGCCAGGTTCGCGGGGAGCGGGCGCCGGGACTGCCCTCGCCCCGCCGGGAGCCGGGACGCCGCCCGCCGCGGGATGTAGCGCGGCCGCCAGCCCGGACGCCGCCGTCGGACCTCCGCCCGCGGTAAGCTGGCCGCGCTCCGGCGCCTCCGGGGCGCCCCGCGCCTTCCCCCCGCCCGACCCCGCGCCCTGCGCAGCCATCCCCGGAGCCGCGAGCTCTGTCCCTCTGTCCGTCTGTCTGTCCCTCTGTCTGTCTGTCCCTCTGTCTGTCCCTCTGTCCCTCGGTCTGGGCGGATGCCAGGAACGGGGGAGAGGGGGGCTGAGCTGGCCTTGACCTCCTGCCCCGGTCACGACCTTTCCCTGCCTCCACCCACCCACCCACCTCCGGGTGTCTCTGGGTTTCCGCGGAGTTTCGAGGCGGGTGAGTGTGGGGGGGAGGGGAGGGGAGAGGGTAAGGGGGGGCAGAGGAGCTCTCTGTTCTGCACCCCCAGCCGCAGCCTCTTTGCAAAGGGCCCTTCCATCTAACCAAGCGCAAACCCCCCCCCTGACTTTGGACCGGGAACCAGGGCGAGGGGACAGGGATCCAGTACATGAGGGCAGAGACGGGCTGTGGGGAGGGACGTGGACTGCTCTCTCCTCCCTAAGAGGGAGCACCCCGGGCAGAGAGGTCTGGACGAACCCCAGAGCAGGGAAACTTGCCCTGCCACAGGCTGCGTGTGCCCGGGCCCGGGCTCCAGGCTGGGGGGCAGGAGGCGGGGAGGAGTGTGGTGGAGGGACAGAGGCAGGAGGACTTCAAGCAGCAGGTGGAAGGGAGGCAGTTTAGGGAGGGAAGTCACACTGGCAGGGCCGGGAGAGGAGCCGTACCCTGAGTGTGTGCCTGTGTGTGTGCATGCGTGTACCACGTCTCTTCCGCTTCTCCCGCACGTCCAGTCCTGTGATTCCCCAGAGCGGGAGGGCTTTGGGGACCGTTGCCAGTACTTTGGGGGCCTGCTGGCTCGGACTGGGATGAGGGGAGCGGTGGGATCAGGGCCGGAGTGTAGCACCCATCCGTAGTCAAACCGGAGCCTGGAGCACGGAGCCTCGAACATTCGACTGTTTTCCACGGGGAGGATGGGCTTTCCCCTGGGCAGTGGGCCTGCATGGCCTCCAGTCAGGCTCCTGGGAACCAGCTTAGCTCGTTGAGGAACCGGCACCCTGGACCGGTCACTTGTTCCCTGACCCTCCACTCCCGCCTCGGTGGAATGAGGACACCTGCCCGCTGACCTCCACGGAGGGCCCCTGGGCTGGAGGGAGCGAGGGCTGTTCACAGGCTGCGGAGGGGGCTGGGCAAGCGGGAGGCAGGATGGGTCTCACCTTCTGGAAAATGCACAGCTAGTGGGGAGGGGGAGAGGTGGCTGGGAACAGAGAGCTGACCCAGGAGCAGAGGAGCTCTTGGGAAGGAAGGTCTGGGGCTTGGGGACCATTCCGCAGGACCCCTTGGGTCACCCTTGAATGAGAAGCTCCTCTCCCAGAAAAAAAAATCCATTGGCGCCACTGGGAACAGACAGAGTGTCTGCTGGGTGACCTTGGGTAGCTGTCTTGACCTCTCTGAGCCTCAGTTTCTCCAACTGGCGAATGGGGACGAGGGTAGTGACTTCGGAGGGTTGCTGAGTGATTGACAGACCGGGCCGCGTCTCCGAGGGCAGCTTGCACAAGCCGGGGGGCCTAGTGGGTTCTTAGCAGACATTTGTGGGGGAGAGCGAGGGAGCGGTGGGAGATCCTGTGAGAAGATCGCTTCGCTGAGGATGAGAGGGAAGGGGAGGAGGAGCGGGGTAGGCTTACAGGGCGGGCTGGTTCTTAATGTGGAGCAGGGGGAGGCGGGGGCGAGAGTGGAGGGGGGCGTGAGGAGGAGGGGGCCCCTCTGCAGGGACCACTGAGTCACGAGGACATGTAAGCGACATGACAACCGGCAACATGGTAACCAAGAGACTAGTGGCGGCGGTGGGGAACGGAGCCGGAGCGGCGTGCGGGGCGGGAGGCTCGGGACTGGCAGCACCGGGACTGGCGGGGCCGGGCGCAGGCGGGCTGGCCTCTCAGAGTCCGGAGGGGCGGCCTCCGGGGCAGGTGAGCTGGCGAGGGGGAGGCCGGAGTGCGAGGAGGACGGGCGCCTCCGGGGTCCGCCGGGCAGGGGGCCTTCTCCGGCACCTCCCCGGCTCCTCGCTCCTCTCCTCCACGTCTCCACTTTTCGTGCCTCTCCCCCTAGGATGCCAAATTTGGCTCACGCAATCTGTCGTCTCTCTTCGGAGATTGGCACCAGGACCAGAGCTGAGTGCATTACATCACTGCAGCTCCCCCTGCACCGGGAGAGGAGAGGAGTGGGGGGGGGGGCAGAGGGCCAGGGGCAGGCGGCCACCCCGCAACTTTCCTTCCCGACTTCCTGCTCGCCCTCCTGCCTCCGTCCCCTTGGTGGTGGGGGCTTCTGGGAGCAGCCCAGGGGAACCTCGAGGCAGGGCCAGGGCGCTCATGTAGGGAGACTCCGGGGTCGGGGCAGGGGGTCAGGCCATGCAGCGGTCCCCCTGGTGAGGTGGGGCCCCGGGAAGCCAGAGCCTGCGTCCAGGACCCTAGTTTCTCATGGCCTTGCCCTGTGACCTTGGCCAGGTCCCGCCCCCATCCCCTGCAGAGTCGACATCTGTGTAGAGAACAGCTGGCCACTCAGAATTCTGGTGACTCTCCTGCAAGAAGATGCCCTTGAGCTCCGCCGCCTCCTGGGCACAGAGTCCTGGAGTGGGAATTGCTCTCGGTGACCTTGAGCCAGGGCCTTGACCTCCTTATATGCCTCCCTCTCTTCACCTGTGAAATGGGGACAGCAGAACCTGCAAAGGTGCCAGATGTGAAAGAAGGGTCCAAGGAGGGAGGAGAAAGCCCCGAAACCAGACACTCAGAGGCCCCGTGCTCCTAGCCTGCGAGGCTGGGGGCGGGGGCAGAAGGACAGACAGTGTCTCCATTCAGACACCAGGCTTGGCGCTTCGGATCACGGCTCTGGCGCCCTCATTTCACAGAACTAGGAACCGAGGCCCAGAGAGGGAAGTGGCGCCCCCCGAAAGGTCACAGTGATGGTTTAGGGGGTGGAAGAAGCATAACTGGAGCCTGAACTTGGGGCTCCTGGCCCCCCAGTCCTGCTTGGAGATAGACAGGCAGAGGCCCAACCCCAGGGAGCAGAGGGGTGGCCCAGACTGGACCCAGGAGCTTTGACGCCAAGTCCTTCCTTTGGCTCGCTTCCTGCGCTCCGGCCCCACCTCCACCTTCCCTAGTGGCTAATCCCACCCCTCCTTGGATCCATGGGTGAAGCGCCCTCGCAGGTTCATTCAGAAGCCAGTTTCCGGCAGTCCCAGGCAGGGCAGGGTGAAGCTGGACGATTGTGGCCCCTCTAGAAGATTCCCAGAGTGTCGTGGAGAAGGCTGGGGAGCATCTGTGGGTGCTTTGTAAAGTAGCGAGCTCCCCAACCCTCCTCCCAGAGCTATTCAAGCAGAACCAGGTGGGGAGGTGCCAGGGATCCTGACCCGGTGACCCCAGCTTTCTGGGTGAGGTTGAATGACATCTCCACCTCCAAAATCCCAGGAGTCTCTGCTCTCCCCGGGGAGGTTCTGGGAAGCAGCTCCCGTCAGTTACCTGTTTCTCAGCAAGGAAACATGGTCGCCGGAAGCTTGTGCAAATAAATCCCTGCTCACCCTCCGTTCCCAGCGTCCCCACAATGTCGAACTGAGGTCCCCGTGTTACAGATGGGGGAGCCACGGCTCAGAGAGTCTCTGTCACTTGCCCAAGGTCACACAGCGGGGAAGTGGAGGAGCCTGGGTTTTTGAGTCCAGGCCAGTCAGGGAAGAGTGGACAACGTCCCTCCCCTGGCCTGGATCTTGGCAGGAGATGGTCTGTCGCCCCCATAGCGTGACACCCCCTCAAGGGCTGTCTGGGGCTCCCTCCTGAACAAACCCAAGGGAGAACTCATTCTGCAGATGGGAAGACTGGGATTCAGAAACAACAAATGACCTGCCCAAAAGAGTTAGATGTGGGCCCGGGCTCTGTCCCCTGCACCCGTGGGCGGGGAGGGGCATTTGGGCTGATGGGGGTGTGAGGTCTGAGTTTGGAGGTGCAGATTTCAGGGGGGTCTGGCACGGGGCTGAGAGGCTAGGACTGTGGGGAGGGGTCAAGCCCGGAGAACAAGCAGGGGAACCAGCAGGTTCACCTCTGTCCTCCCCGGTCCTGCCTGGAGCCGCCCTCCGAGGTCGGGGCCCTACAGCCTGGGGAGTCAGGGAAACGGGGTGCGGCCTGCCTGAGGGTCGTGGAGCCAGCAAGCTTGGGTGCGGTTCCTGTGTGACCTCAGGTCAGTTCCTCGGCCTTTCTAGTTTGGCCCACCCATCCGTGGGGCCGGGAATCGGGTGTGAGGAGTTGTTTTTCCACCAAGTAGCCGCCGCTGGGCTGCACCCCACAGTGCTCTTCCCGTCCCCCTGGGGACCCTGGGCCCTGGGCGGGGGTGGGAGGGTGAGGCAGGAGCCAGGGGTGGTGGTGCTGGGATAACCTTGCAGCTTCCTCAGCCCCTCTGCCCTCCTTGGGGTACGGGGGGATCTCCAGGCCCAGCCCTTCTCCTCCTTTCCATCTTTATTCTCCTCCTTTCCATCTTTATTCTCCTCCTGCTCCCTCTTTCCCTGGCTACGTGGGCTGATCGCTGCTCAAACTTTTAATTCAGATGGTAATTGAAATAATAATATGGGCTGAGGCCCCTCTGCTTGTGACGATGCAGCTGGTGGAGCGCAGCTATGAATAGACCTTGAGTCACACACGCGCGCTCGCGTGCTCCTGAGGCGCGCACACCGCGCTCCTGGGGTGGTGGGTGGGGTACAGCAGGGGAAGGGGCGGGGGGGGGCCTCACGTTCTGAGTTGCTCTGGGTCTCGCTCCCCCCTCCAACTCCCCAAGCCTGGGGCAGTTGCACCCCTATGGCCGCTGTGGGGTCCCTGTGGCGACTTAAAGACTCGGGGCCTCGGCTGTTCTCCCAGTTCAGGGAAACAGGTTCAGCCAGGGGAGAGGCTGGCACTGGGTTTGAACTGGGTTTTGCCTGCTTCTGAGACCGCCGTGCTTTCCAGGACACGCAGGCCAGGCACCGGGGGCGGATGCTGGGGTGCCGTGCCCCGTCCCCTCCCCACACACACACCGTCATGAGCTCACCCCTCACACTGGCACACTCACACTTTCCCACTCACACACCACTTACTCAGGTACATGATGATATTGATTGGCGGCTGGGGTGACACAGAGGTTTTGGGGTGGCCCCGCTGCGGAGTGGGGGACGACCCCCGGTGTGTCAGGCTCTGTGCTCTGGCCTTTATACTCAGTACTTCGTGTAATCCTCACTGCCCTGCTCCGAGGACCATCACTCCCACTTTTCACATGAAGGAGCTGAGGCGTGCCTGGCCGGTGTGGCTCAGTGGCTGAGCGTTGACCAGGAACCAAGAGGTCTCAGGCACATGCCCTGGTTTGTGGGCTTGATCACAGTAGGGGGCATATAGGTGGCAGCCAATCAATGTTTCTCTCTCCCTCTCCTTTCTCTCTTTCTGGAAAAAAAAAAAGTGCACAAACTGAGAAGCCAGGGTTTGTCCGAGGCCCGCAGGTAGAAGGAGCCATCTGTCCTTTGTCCCACCTCTGTTCCCCGCTCTGGTCCTCCTGAGGAGGGAGGATGCGGCTCCTCTAGCCTGGGGCTCCCATCCTCTCTCTGCGAGGGGTCCCCTCTCCCCCGTGGCTACCTGGCCACTTGCTGACCAGCCCAGTGGAGCAGCAGGAACATCTGGCCTCGGTGGGCGGGGGGAGGGGAGGTGTCAGGAGGGCCACTGGCAGGTCAAGGAGGGGGGCCCCTGAGGAAGGTGGGCCTCGGTGTGCCAGACCCCAGCTGGAGCTGTGGAGGGTGAAGGCGTTGTCATGGTGACCTGGCAGCTGGGAGCTGTGGTCTAGGCCTGCTCGGGTGGGCCCAGTGGGTAGGGGGTGCATTGGGCAGAGACACCCTGTGGGCCTGGGGTGACAGAGAGAACTTGCCCCAGATTTACCCCATGGCCCTGTTTTGCTCCCGGGTCTGCTCTTTTTTAAAAAATATATTTTATTGATTTTTTACAGAGAGGAAGGGAGAGGGAGAGTTAGAAACATCGATGAGAGAGATCAGCTGCTTCCTTGCACACGCCCTACTGAGGATATGCCCACAACCAAGGTACAAGCCTTTGACCAGAATGGAACCCGGGACTTTTCAGTCCATAGATTGACGCTCTATCCACTGAGCCACACCGGTTTTGGCCCAGGTCTGCTTTTCCTCTGGCGCTCTGATGGGAGATGGAGCAACTGAGTCTCGAGGCCACAGTGATTGCCCAGGGGCCCAGCCCCAGTGCCAGAGCTGGGCTGGACCGGAACCCCAGGCTCTCCCTCCGCCGGGGCTGCTGACACCCCCTCTTTCTCAGACATGCCCTCTATAGCCGGGTTGGCGGGAGGGAAGTGCTGAGTCCCACCCGCCTCCTGTCCCGGGCAAACCCCGATGGGAAGGAGGGGAAGGGGCAGCGGCTGGTGCAGCTGCACGAGGCAGGAACTGAGCCCCAGCTCAGCCACTTACTTCTCCCACACGACCTTGCCCGGGTCACTGTCCCCCTGGGAAGGAACCTTTCTTACTTCCTGTGTGAAACTGGGGCCCCGGTGGAGACGGGGGATGTGCCTGGCTCTTCCCTTTGGTGGTTCTTCTGTTCTCAGAGCCCCACCCCCACCCCCCTGCTCCCCGGCCTGCAAGGATGGGAGGGGACCTCAGGGAGGCCGCGGAGGAGGGGTACATGCGCTAAGAGGGCTGACCCCATTTACCCGATGGGGAGATTGAGGCGCGGGGTATGGGGGGGAGTTTGCTCCACCTTGACTTGGTGGTGGAGTCAGGGTTCACTGCTGGCCTCTGACTTCTCAGCAGCCTCTCCCTCACCCCCACCCCCACCCCAAGCTCCTCCCCCACCACAGGCCTCAGAGCCAGACCCCGCTGCCTCTGAGAGTGAAGGTACTGCTCAGTTGGGGGACAGGTGGAGTGGGGGTCAGTGATTCGGGAACCCCATGAGGCCAGACAAGGAGGGGAGGCGGCAGGCTCGGAACTAGGGTGGCCCTGGCTACTGTGGGTGACGGGGACAGAAGGGGTTGCCACACTCTGACCCATGGGCATCAGAGCCTCCACGCCCCTTCCCACCTCCCCATCTTCACAGACGGCCCGTTCTGCTAATGGACAGCTGCCTCCCGCACTGGCCTCTGCTCTGCTCTCTGGGCTTGAGGGACCAGCCTGTTCTTGAGAGGAAGGGTGGCCCCTTCCCCCTGCCCGCACCCCAAGGCTTAGCCCCGCCCTCGGTGGTCCCAGCTGAGCCTGTGGATGGGAAACAGAAGATGGGGTGCAAGCCCGGCTCCTCCGCTGAACGGCTGTGCGGCCCTGAGCAGCCTTTTCACCTCTGAGCCTCCCTCCCTGCCCGAGCAGTGCCCTGCGGTGGGCTGGCGCCCGGGCAGCTGCTGGGGATCGTGGGGAGACCCCGCGAGCCTGTGTGGGATGGGCGGTTGTTGAGGAGCCGCTGTATGGCCCCATCCCTCGGTGGCAACTCCTGGCAGATTTCCAGACTTGCAGCCCCTACCCCCACCAGCCCACACCCCCAGAGCCTGCTTTTCTGGCCACGATTCCGGCCCGGCCCCTCGCAGCCCTCCGGCGACCTGCGGGCTGGGGGAGGGCTGGCTGAGCGCCCGCTCCAGGCCCTGCAGCTGCAGATCCCGTGCCACCTGACCTTGGAGAGAGTCTCTGGCGGGTTCCAGCGCCACTGCCTCCCCCAGACCGGGCGGGAACAGGGCTGCAGGGAGGAGAGGGGACCGGACGGGGTGCAGAGAGTTCCTGTGGTTTGGGCCACAGCAGAGCCGTCCTGTGACCCTCAAGGTCTGACAGCTTGTTCTTGCAAGTGTTCCCCGTGACCTCCAGCAACTCCTCCCACGGTTGAGCCCCCCAAAAGCCCATGGTCCAAGCACAGTTGGTCAGAGCTTCAAGACAAGCCCTCAATCCCCATTCCAATCTGCTCGCAGCTCCTAAACACCCCATGGGCCCGTGTTTGTAAATGGCACGCAGGTCCACCCTGGCCGGTGTGGCTCAGCTGGTTGTGCGTCGTCCGCGCACGGAAAGGTCATCGGGTTGATTCCCCGTCAGGGCTCATGCGCGGGTTGTGGCTCGATCCCTCGATGTTTCTCTCCCATCGATGTTTCTCTCTCCCTTTCCCTTCCTCTCTTCCTAAAAGTCAAAAGAAAGCGTGCATTGACCTGTGAACCAGGAGGCCACGGTTCAGTTCCCAGTCAGGGCACATGCCCGGGTTGTGGGCTCGATCCTTGGTGGGAGGCGTGCAGGAGGCAGCTGATCCATGACTCTCTGTCATCATTGATGTTTCTATCTCCCTCTCCCTCTCCATCCCGTTCTGAAATCATAAAAACATATTTAAAATATAAAAATATTTAAAATAAATTAATAAGTTGCATGTAGGCCTTGACCCATCCGTGGTTGTAAAATTGACGTAGTGAGTTCACTACTTACTTTTATTTAAAAAGATTACATTTTTATTGATTTCAGTGAGGAAGGGAAAGGGAGAGAGAGAAACATCAATGATGAGAGAGAATTATTGATCGGCTGCCTCCTGCACATCCTCTACTGGGAATCAAGCCCACAACCCAGGCACGTGCCCTTGACTGGAATCGAACCCAGGACCCTTCAGTCTGCAGGCCAATGCTCTGTCCACTGAGCCAAACCAGCAAGGGCTCACTACTTGTTTTTAAAAAACAAAACAGCAAGCACTTTGCATGTAGGGAGAATAAGTATTAGTTTCTTATGTTTTTGTCTCAGCTTTTCAAATGTGCATTATGTAATGAGTAGCAATGCGCAATATGTTTATTTCTGCTCTGGGTCTTGGTAGAAAAGCATGAACACTTGCTCTGTGTGGAAGTCCTGGGGGTGCCACCGATCGGGGGTGCAGGTTCCTTTTTCCCAGGATGCTTGGTTCCTAAAACATCAGCGCGGAGAATTCTGGGATGCGGCTCTTCTATTCCCCAGGCCTTCCATCTCTTGCCCACTTAGCTCCAGGCCCAGAGCCTTCTGTCAACCCCCAGCCCACACCACCCCCACCCCAGGCCCTAGGTCCTGCTCTCTGCCTGGCCCAGCCCGCCTTCACCTTTGTGCTCCCCGCTTGCCCCACCTCTTCCTGGGGACCTTCTCTCTGCACCCTCTGCTGTGTGGACCCTCCATTTCCTGTCCTCACTGGGAGCTCAGCAAAGCGGGGCTGAGCCTTCCTTACGAGTCTTCCTCCAGCACACAATAGGTGCTCAGTAAATATTCACTCATTCCACCACGATGTATAGAGTGCCCTCCGGGGCAAAAGACGTGCCAGGCAGGAGGGCAGAGGCCACCGCAGCTCCGCATACATTTGGGGTGACGAATGCACAGAATGATCGGAGTCTCAGTCTCCGGCTTCAGCAGCCAGATGGGCAGAAACAATGAGCCAGCACCTAGCTCCCGGCCTGCGCACAGTGGGCATTCTGATCGCGCCAATCTCTGCGGCTGTGGAGGAGCTGGAGGCCGGGAAGGAGGGGAGGCTGCGTGTCCCTCTCGGGCTGACCCTCCCACGGCAGCCGGCGGCACCTGGCTCGGTCCCGCACGGTCCTCCCCGCCAGGCCTGGCAGCTTATCTGGCGGGCCCAGGACACGGAGTACGGAGCCCCGCTGACCCCCTGGGAGGACACCCGAGGGTCAGCAGAGGAGGAGCCAGGGGTGCAGGGGAGGGGGAGGCGGAGGCTGAGGCTCCGGGTCCTGCCCCCGCTCCCGTGTGGCAGAAGGTCTCCTTCTGGTCTCCACTCAGCGGCCACCTTGTCGAGAGGTTCTCCCTGGCCGCGGGGACAGAAATAGCTCCTGCTCGGTCACGTTCTGTCACTTCACCCCGCGAGGGCCTCTGCGGGAGTCAGGGCGGCTGGAATTATCTCGTTTCGCTGTCAGTCATCGGACGCTTACGAAGCGTCTGGGGCTCAGGGGTGAGGCAGAGCCTCAAGGTGCCGGCACTTAAGGAGCTGGCGCCCGGAATGGGGGCAGAGCTGTGCGGAGGTCAGGGCGCACACGGACAGACGGACGCACAGAGAGCGCCTGGGCGGGGGGGGACGGGTGGAGGAGGCAGCCTTTGAATGGAGGCTTGGGTCATGGGAAGTGGGGGCAGTGGATCCTGGAGGGTCCAACCAGAAGGGACGGTCAGTGGAAGGAGCCAGCGTGAGGGAGGTACCTGGTGTGTTTGGGGGACAAGAAGGAAGGCCCAGGTGGTGGGGGTGGGGTGGGGAGTGAAAGGGTGGGGGTCAGGGGAGCGAGAGAGCCCCTCCCCTCTAAGTTGAGGGTCCTCCGCCTGTGGCGCTGGGGCTGCAGGGGGAGAGGAGGAGGCCGTGGAGTGTCCGGTGGCTCAGAGCAGGGAGCCCTCTGCAGGCTGCATGGACTGGGTCGGTGCCAGCATCCAGGCCCCAGTTCGGGGGGTTCGCCTGCCTAGTGGGGGGCTCCTGAGCCCTCAGCCGGGATGACAATAGCGGCTCCCCGGCCAGGGTCTCCCCCGGACCGGAGGAGTGGCCATGTAGTAGATACTACATGTTAGCTGGACCACTGAGAGGGTGGAGGATGACCCCCGGGCGCTAGGCCTGCGTGGACCCCTCCCTGGGAGGTCACCGGGGAGGTGGAGGAGGCAGGGGAGGCGCGGTGGGTGGACCTTCGCCAGCCTGAGCTTGTGATGCCACTGGACCCCCAGGAGACACGGGGAGCAGGAGCTGAGTCGGCTGGCCAGTGCTGGGAAGGGTGGCCGGTGCCAGATGGTGTGCAGCCTTGGGGAGCTGGGGCGCTGCATGGGGTGGGCACGGAGAGGCCGGAGGAGGGAGAGCAAGGAGGCTGGAGGACTCCCGGCGAAGGCGAAGGCCAGCGGGGCCTCCATCCGAGCTGCGGGGAGGACGCTGGGGGCCACCGGACCCTCGGGGGACGGTGGGGGGAACAGGAGGGCACGCTGAGGCCCCCTCTTCAAGAAGGGCTTCTGCACGTTGCAGTTTACAAGCCCTCACCTCCATCTTTGCGACGGGTGTGCAGAGTGCTCTTCTCCCCCTTGCGGGAGGGGCTCAGAGAGGGGAGGGCACCTGCCCGCAGCCACACAGTGCCTCAGCGAAGCAGATGGGAGCGTTCTGGGATCACAGTCCCTTTCTGGGGACCTTCTGAATGCTATGATCCTTCTCAGCAAAACACACATATGTACACACTAATTTTAAAGCCTGCTCGGCGTCTTTTTTTTTTCTTCTTCTTCTTCTGTAGGTAATACATTCATACGCTACTAAAATTAAAAAGACACAACGGGGTACAGTGAGAATTCCTCCTCCCACCCCAGCCCCAGCCACCTGCTCCCCCCACCCCCTCCGGAGGCAGCCCGTGGCACCCGTCTCCCGGGTCTCCATCCGCAGACAAGCACAGACAAGCAAATATGTGTATCTAAAAATTTCCCTCTCCTTTTTTGTCCAAACGGTAGATACTATACTTGGTATCCGTCACGGCTGCGTTTTTCCACTGAAAACACATCTCGAAGACGCACATCGCTCCCCGCAGGGCTGCCTCCTCCTCTTTTCTGGCTGCGCGGCGAGCCTTTCGGGGAGGGGTGCGGGCCGGGCCGGGGAGGTGCGTGGCTGCCTGCAGGCCGAGGTCCCAGGAGCACGCACACGTGTCGCTGTCGCCGTGGGCTCTCCAGAGCCACCCAGGCCACCCAGAGCCAGGGAGGGAGCGAGCCTGGCACCCGGCTCTCACTCCCTTCCCCTAGTCCCCCCTCCCCCCACCTCTTCTTCTTTTTTTAAAAATATATTTTATTGATTTTATACAGAGAGGAAGGGAGAGGAATAGACAGTTAGAACATCCATGAGAGTTATCGATCAGCCGCCTCCTGCACGCCCCCTACTGGGGATGTGCCCGCAACCAAGGCACATGCCCTTGACCAGAATCGAACCTGGGACCTTTCGGTCCGCAGGCCGACGCTCTATCCACTGAGCCAAACCGGTTTTGGCCCCACCTCTTCTTAGGGGCAGCCTCTGGGCCCAGCCAGGATCCAGGGGATCCTGTGCGTGGGAATGAGGGTGCTGGCCTCCACTCCCCAATGCTCTTGGACGCCCTCTCCCAGTGCCAGCAGCCCCTGCTCTGGAGACTGGTTTGCAGAGAGGCCAAGGCCAAGGTTAAGGGAGAGGGATCTCCATGCCCGTTCCCACCCCCGGCTGGGATGCCAGGATGGGGAGGGCATCGTGGGCTGTGGGGGGAGGGTCACCTCTGCCCCCTCACCTCCCGCCTCAGCTCAGGAGTCGCTGCCTTTTTGGGGGGAGGGAGGGTCTCGGAGTGGAGAAGGGAGGTGAGGCCGATGGCCTCGGGGGCACCGGGGCAGCTCTGCTCCCACTCCCTCCTCCCGCCGTCCCCGTGTCCTCTGGCTCTGCCCCACCACCTGCTGCTGGGTCAGGGCTCCCGTGCGGGGCGCCGGCTGGGTCTGAGCCCTCTTCTCTGCGCACCCAGCCTTCTTGCCCCCGAGATCTCCGCCCTCGCAGCCCGGGGTCTGACCGGCCGGGCACCTCATCGGGACGTGCCAAGGCCACTGCGTGCTCGACCGTGTCGCCCCTCCTACCTGGTCCCGTCCGTGTCCAGACACACGCGGGCTGCTGTATCTCTGGATTCAAGACCAGCCCAGGCGAAACCTCTTTGTAAAAGTATGTTTTTATCCATTTTCAGAGGAAGAGAGAGAAATGTCAATGGGAGAGAAACATTACCAATTGGCTTACTTCTACAGAGAGGAAGGGAGAGGGAGAGAGAGTTAGAAACATCAAGCAGCTGCCTCCTGCACACCCCCTACTGGAGACGTGCCCGCCACCAAGGTACATGCCCTTGACCGGAATCGAACCTGGGACCTTTCGGTCCGCAGGCCGACGCTCTATCCACTGAGCCACACCGGTTTTGGCTGATGGCTTACTTCGGCACGTCCCCAACTGGACCTGTGCCCTGACCAGGAATCGAACCAGTGACCTCTTGGTTCATGGCCAGGCAACACACCAGACTCTTTCTGGAACGTTCTACACCCTGCCGTTCACCCAGACACACAATTCTCGTGGCCACCTGGACTCCCACTCATGACTCAGATCTCGGTTTAAATGCCGCTTTATCAAAGAGGCCTTTGGGGACCCCCCCAGCCGACCAGAGCCCCTCCCCTCTCGCACGGTGAGACGTGTCCCCAGGTGCCTGTGGGTGGTGCCCGCCCTGTAGCCAGTGAGCAGTGAGCAGCCACCGAGGCAGGCGCGGCGGCGTGGAGGGTGCGGCCATGGGGTCCGAGCCACAGCAGGGTGGGGGGGTGGACGCACCGCCGGCCAGAGACAGGGGTCCTGGGAAAGAGAAGCCTGAGGAGCCCCCCTCGCCTCCAGATCCGTGTAGGGGGAGGGGATAGGGGGTTGGGGGGTTCCTGGGGTGGGTGGGACAGAGCAATGGATAGAAGAGACCCCCGGGGGGGGCATCGGGGGGTGAGTCCTCCTTCAGGGCCACCAGCTCCTGCCACTGGCCATGACCTTGGCCTGTGTGGACGGTCAGGGGGACATGCGTTCTTTCTCCTGCAGGCCGGTGCTGGGCGAGAAAGGAGGGGTGCAGGGCTGCAGGATGAGCTGCCTCACCCCCTGGGCAGAGCCCTCCGGAGCCCAGAGCCGCCTGCGTGTCGGGGTCCCGGCAGGACCTGGAATCAGGGACCTGGGTCCTGGCTCCCCCTTCCTGTGACCTGCTCCCCCTTCCCGGGAGCACCGGCTTGACCCACTGGCCCCCCGGGGTCCGCGGGTGTTTACTCAGTGGGCAGCTCAGTGGGAGAAACGTGCGGGGTCACCGTGTTTCCTCGAGGCAGGAGGACCGAGTGTCTCACGCATGTGCCCTGGCCTCGCCCGCGGGGGTCTGCTGACCCCTGACTCTGCCACCGAGGAGGGGGGGGGCGCGGGCAGGCTGCGGAACCTCTCTGGGCCTCGGTCTTCTTCCTCCGAAAGGGGGGGTAACCACGGCGACTCCTCCGAGGTCGTGGGGAGGATGGCAGGAATCGATCCTGGTGAAGCACTCGGAGCAGCCCGCACGGAGGAAGTGGGTGCTAAATGCTCCTGCGGGTTTTGCAACGTCATAGCTCGTGCCGTCGGCCGGGGGGAGGGGCGGGGCGTGCGGTGGGATGTCGGGGTTCGGGAGAAGTGGTGAGCGAGGAACAGCATTAACTGAGCACCCGCTGTGTGGCCCGCGCTCTCCTGACCACTGACGAGCTGCGTCTGGCCCCAGGACCGCGTGCCAGGTAGGCGTGGCTGCCTTCCTCCCAGGTGCGGACAGGGAGGTCGAGGCACCCCAGGAACCCGCTTCCCAGACCACCGCTCACCCCCGGTCCCTCGTGCTGCCGTTGGGACAGGCTGGGCAGGGCCATGCGATGGACACGGGGTGGGCTCTGCAGTGCGGGGAGGAGGTCCAGGAAGGACCCGTCAGGTGTGGGGGTGATTCTGACCACCTATCAGTCCCTGGCTGTGCTCTGGGCACGTGACGTGCACGGTCCTATTTATTCCTCGTTACAACCTTGTGAGGCGAGGGCTATTATTAGCGCCACCAGAAGACGAGGCGGGCGGGGACCAGAGAGGTTAAGTAACTTGCCCAAGGTCACACAGGCAGAACGTGGACAGAGACTCAGAGTCAAAGCCAAATGGACGGGGAGGGGGGGATATGGGTTCTCGGCATCCACAAGAGAAGAGGGTCAGACCTGCCAGGGTCCTGGGAGCAGGACGGAGGCCTGAGGGGGGGTCGTGGGCAGGAGTGGACACCCTACCACACGCCCCCCCACACACCCGGGGCTCTATCTATCCTCAGCTCCTGAGGAGCACAGCCAGCTGCCCGGTCCCTTTCCCCTCCCTCCAAAGCCCCCTGTGTTGGAGCTGAGAGGGCACCTGCCCACCCCGGGCAGCCAGACCCGAGGGGCCTCCTTCGGAGCTGGAGGGGGCGGTCTCTGTGCTCCCCGGGGGCTGGGAATAGGACAGTGAGCTTCTTCCACTTCCCACCTCCTTCTGGAATCCTTTCTGGAATCCTTTTGGGGCCCTGGCTGAGCCCCTCTGCCCTGGCGGCCCCTGGGCCTGCTCCCTCCGGTACAAGAGTCAGTCTCCCCCTCAGGACGATGCCGGGTGCCCTGCTTCATTCCATCTCCCCACCTCCCCCAGGGACGGTTCCCCCTTCCACCCCCATTTTTCAGACAGAGGTTGAGCATGGGGCGTGAGCAGTCAGGGGCCGAACCAGGACTGGCAGCCAGGTGTTCTGACCTCGTCATCATCGTCTTCATCTTCATCTTCATCGCCATACTCTGTGCCTTTCCCGGCCACGCCTGCTGACGCCCAGCGGAGGTGTCTATTACAGCGGCAGGTCCCATTGGCCGCCACAGTGGCCGGTGGGGTTGATACCACGGGCAGCCTCTCCATTTCGCCGATGAGGAAACTGAGGCCAAAAGAGGGCACCCGGGGAGGTGACAGAGCAGAGCCCAGGGGCCAGGTCTCGCCACCCCAAACACACGTGCTCCGCCAGCACATGGTTTTCATCACATGGAAACCAAGTCCAGGCTCCGGGGAGGCAGGGGCAGCTGGCAGCGCGGCCAGCGAGGGTTTTGCGGAGCGGAGGGCTGGGGCCGGGCTGAGTCCTGGACCTGGAGCCAGCCAGACCCGATCGGTATCCCAGCTTTGCCACTTCTCCCGGGTGACCCCCACATCCACATCCCTCTCCCCACCCCGCCCAGACCTGTGATTCTTCACTGGAGAGAGAAGTGCTAGCTCCATTCCTGTTCAATAACCGAGGGTCGCTGAGGCTTCAGTGCGATAGACAGGCCGTCCGAGGGCTCGCTCCCTAAGAGCGGCCACAGATGGGGGTTCAGGAGGCCCCAGGGCTGGGCTGTGTGGCCTCAGACAAGTCCCCTCCCCTCCCTGTCACCCCACCTGGGACTAGGAGCTGCAGGAAGGTCCTGCAGGCTGGCAGGGTGTCCTAGTGTGGCTTCCGTCCTTCCCCCTTCCCCCTAGATGGGCGTGTGGACTGAGTCTGCCTTGGGTCTCAGACACGCCCCGGCTTCTGTCTGGGGCCGGGGGCCACCCAAGCCGCTGCCCGTGTGGTGAGGGTGCGCCCGGAGACTCGCCCGGTTGCTGGGACCCCCTGGGGCTCCTGCCACCCTATCAGCTCTTCTTCTGGAAAGCGGTGTGGACAGGGAATCGCAGCCCAGTTTGCCACACAAAACCAGAGAGGAAATGTAAGAGAGGACAGAGCAGGCCTCCTTCCTACCTCCTCGGACCCTGGCCGGCAGGTCTCTGCCCACCCCCTAGCTCCTCAGAAAGGTCCCCTGCACCATCTCCCCGAGGCCCCTGGGCCCACTGCTGACTCGCTGTGCCATCTCCCTGCTCGCTGCCTCAGTTTCCCTAGTTGTTTGGTGAAGTCTGGACTAGCGGCCTCAGATTTTAAATGTTCACAACATAGTAAAATTTAAAAAATATAAATTTTTATTGATTTCAGAAAGGAAGGGAGAGGGGAGGGAGAGAAGTATCAATGATGAGAGAGAATAATTGATCGGCTGCCTCCTGGGAATTGAACCTGCACTCAGGCATGTGCCCCGATGGGGAATCGAACCGTGATCTCCTGGTTCACAAGTTGATGTTCACCCACCGCGCCTCGCCAGCCAGGCCGCAGTGCGTTCTTTAAAGATTGGCACCTGGCACAGCCCGGGCCGCCCTTCATGATGCCAGGAAGCGACAGCAGGCTTGTCAAAGGCAGCCAGCATGTCCCGCCCCATTCCTTTCCCCACGGGAGGAGCCCCAGGACGGCTCAGACTAAAGGACGTGCCGGAGGAAGAACCGGGGGGCGAAGGGGGTGCACGGCCTTGCCAGGTCAGGGACAGTCCCTTTGGGCAGAGAAAACCTTGGGCAAGGCCCTCACCCGCTCTGGGCCCCAGTGACCTCAGCCATGAAAGGCTAGGTCACCACCCCTGGTCCCCTCTGTCCCTCTCCTGGAGACCGCAGAGCCCTCTCTCCCCTGCCCCCCTCCGAACCCCAGTGCCCTCCGGGGAGGAAGCACCTCTTCCCAGGAGCACGTGGCCTCTGCCAGGGGCGCTGGAGCGGAGGGAGGGCCAGGCTCAGGGCTGACCCCTCACTCTGTGCCTGCTCTGGGCTCCCCGGCCTCATGAAAACCAGGGCCTTGAAGTCAGCAATCCTCTGCTCCTCCGGCTCCGGTGCCTTCCGGGTGCTCATGGAGGCCGTCAAGGCGGTGGGACCCGACAGGACAGAGACGAACACCTCCCTGCAAACTGCTTCTAGCCAGAAGGCGCACGCGGCACCCCAGTGGCTGAGCCTCTGGGGGAGGTGGCAGAGAGAGCTGGAGTGCCTGGGGGAAGGTCTGACCCCTCAAGGGCCAGCATCGCGTGGCCGCCTGACCAGCTCGGTCTTCCGACGGACGGGTCTCACGCACCCCATTTTCCAGATGAGGAAACCGAGGCTCGGGTCAGGCAAGGAACTCACTCACGTTACCAGGTGGCTCTTGGGCTTCCCTCCGGGACCGTGGGACCCAGGGAGCCCCTCGGAAGGGAGAAGAACCCGGGGGGTGGGGGAGGGGCGCGGTGGGGGAGGGGGCAGGGCCGAGAGAGGGCGTCCCTCCCTGGCAGAGGCAGGCTCGGAGCCGCTGATCTCTAAATTACAGCGTTGGCGCGCACCGGTTGCTGGGGCAACCGAGTGGTCCTGAGCCGGGGAAGTGTATAAACATTGCCACAGATGCACAATTAGATCAGGAAGAAGAATAGCACAGAAAATAGAAACTTTCAGCCTTATGTAATTCTGGGCCAAAGTGTTACCCGGAACCGAGGCTCGGGCCGGGCCTGCCAGCCGCTGGGGCCCCGGGGAAGAGAGGGGTGAGGGAGGGTCTGCCCCCCGCAGGCCCAGCTGGTGGTCCCTGCCACCTGGTGGCGGGGTGAGGGGCAGCCCTGCCAAACAGCTGGGGATGCCTCTCACCCACTCCCTCCTCCTCCTGGGAGGGGGGGCACCTGGCTGTCAGTGAGCACTGATCTGGTGGGGAAGGTGTTGGCCCCCACTTTCCCGCTGGAGGCAGTGAGGCGGAGGGAGGCGAAATGTGCCACCTGAAGGTGCACAGTGGCGGTGAGTGTGGAGCCGTACCCTCTCTGAGTCTCCACACGCTGAGCCCGTCGAGGGTGACAGCATGTGGGGCAGGAGAGGTAGACACACCTGGGTTTGGGCCCCTTCACCCGCTGTGTGGCCTGGGGCAGGTCACGCACCCCCCCCACCCCGAGCCCCGCTCCCCTTTCCTGTGATGTGTGAACAGCGGTGCCCACATGGGAGCCAGGCTCAGGGCCCCCCTTCCTCTCTTGGAACAAGTCTGGGGACAGGACAGGGACCGAGCTGGGGCCGCAGGTCCCCGCATGGTCCCCGGGACGTTCTGCAGGGATGGCGTGTCCTGTCAGCGGCCAGCGTGGCAGCCAGAGGCCATGGGCACTGACTGTGAAGGTGGCTAATGCAGCTGAGGAACTGAGCTAAGTTTCTTTAAAATATATTTTATTGATTTTTTTTTACAGAGAGGAAGGGAGAGGGATAGAGAGTTAGAAACATCGATGAGAGAGAGAGAGACATTGATCAGCCGCCTCCTGCACACCTCCTACTGGGGATGTGCCCGCAACCAAGGTACATGCCCTTGACCAGGATCGAACCCGGGACCCTTCCGTCCGCAGGCCGATGCTCTAGCCACGGAGCCACACCGGTTAGGGCCTGAGTTAAGCTTTGACTTAATTTCAAGCGAATGTAAAGAGGGCCGGCGGCCAGGGGCTGCGTGTTGGACGGCCCAGGAGAGCGTGCTCCCCGGAACGACCCAAAGGCAGCGGTGAACGCAGGGAGGGGGGCGGGGGCCGCAGCCATCACTGCTCCTCTGTCAGGGCAGCTGGTGGCAGGCTGGGCCCCAGGAAGCTCGGGCTGGGAGCAGTGGGCACAGGAGGGCAGAGGGGCAGCGGGAGGGCTGGGCCTGGGCCCTGGGGGCCTCAGCTTCCAGCCTGGCAGAGACCCGTCCTGGCGCCGGGCTGGCCGTGGAGGCACGGATCGGTCCTGGCACCCGCCCTGTGGTCAGAGCCGCCGTCCCCGTCACGTTCTGCGGGGCCAGGCCAGGTGCTTCCCCTCGGGGTGTCTCTGGGTGGACCTCGCCACCAGAGCCGGGGTTCCCGGGCCCTCGGGGAGGCCACCCCTCGGCCGCCGCTGGCTGCCAGCATCTCATGTGTCTGGTTCTCTCTACCCCCCAGGCCCTGTGTCTTCCCCGGTGACCTCGCCTGCCTCGGGACATGCTCGGGCACAGCCGCAACGGGCAGGCCCACGTGCCCCGGCGGAAACGCCGCAACCGCTTCGTCAAGAAGAACGGCCAATGCAACGTCTACTTCGCCAACCTGAGCAACAAGTCGCAGCGCTACATGGCGGACATCTTCACCACCTGCGTGGACACGCGCTGGCGCTACATGCTCATGATCTTCTCGGCGGCCTTCCTGGTGTCCTGGCTCTTCTTCGGCCTCCTCTTCTGGTGCATCGCCTTCTTCCACGGCGACCTGGAGGCGGCGGCGGCCGCGGCGGCGGCGGGGGGAGGCGGGGCGCCCCCCAAGCCGTGCATCATGCACGTGAACGGCTTCCTGGGCGCCTTCCTGTTCTCGGTGGAGACGCAGACGACCATCGGCTACGGCTTCCGGTGCGTGACGGAGGAGTGCCCGCTGGCGGTCATCGCCGTGGTGGTGCAGTCCATCGTGGGCTGCGTCATCGACTCCTTCATGATCGGCACCATCATGGCCAAGATGGCGCGGCCCAAGAAGCGGGCGCAGACGCTGCTGTTCAGCCACCACGCGGTCATCTCGGTGCGCGACGGCAAGCTGTGCCTCATGTGGCGCGTGGGCAACCTGCGCAAGAGCCACATCGTGGAGGCCCACGTGCGGGCCCAGCTCATTAAGCCCTACATGACCCAGGAGGGCGAGTACCTGCCGCTGGACCAGCGGGACCTCAACGTGGGCTACGACATCGGCCTGGACCGCATCTTCCTGGTGTCGCCCATCATCATCGTGCACGAGATCGACGAGGACAGCCCGCTGTACGGCATGGGCAAGGAGGAGCTGGAGTCCGAGGACTTCGAGATCGTGGTCATCCTGGAGGGCATGGTGGAGGCCACGGCCATGACCACGCAGGCCCGCAGCTCCTACCTGGCCAGCGAGATCCTGTGGGGCCACCGCTTCGAGCCCGTGGTCTTCGAGGAGAAGAGCCACTACAAGGTGGACTACTCGCGCTTCCACAAGACCTACGAGGTGGCGGGCACGCCCCGCTGCTCCGCCCGGGAGCTGCAGGAGAGCAAGATCACCGTGCTGCCCGCGCCCCCGCCGCCGCCCAGTGCCTTCTGCTACGAGAACGAGCTGGCGCTGCTGAGCCAGGAGGAGGAGGAGCTGGAGGAGGAGGCGGCCGCGGCCGCTGCGGTGGCCGCGGGCCTGGGCCTGGAGGCGGGCTCCAAGGAGGAGGCGGGCATCATCCGGATGCTGGAGTTCGGCAGCCACCGGGACCTGGAGCGCCTGCAGGCCACCCTCCCGCTGGACAGCATCTCCTACCGCCGGGAGTCGGCCATCTGACCCCGCCCGGCCCGCCGTGCCCCCTCCCTCTGCTGCGGAGGGGGGTGAGGTGCCAGGATACCCCCTCCGCCCGCAGGACAGCGCGGACCCTGGCTCCGTGGACCTTCTGCAGGGAGGTGTCACAGCGGGGGGACCCCTTCCTGCTGACTCTGGACCCCAGGCCTGGGAAGGGCACCAGAAACCCTCCGCCCTGTCGCTCGGGTTCGCCAACGCCTACCCGCTGGCTGGCGGTCCCGGGACCCCAGACTCGCCATCCTTCCCCCACCGACCCTTCAGGGACATGCCCCTCTGTCCTCAGAACCTTGGGGGACGCGGCTGGACTTCCGGAGGGCGGGCATCGTGGGGTCTGGGGTGGGCCGGGTCATGGGGGGGGGAGGGGGGTGCGTTTCTTTTGCATGACTGTGACCTGTGCTCCCCACTTCCTTTTGTAAATACCTGTCCGTGCAGAGAGGAGGCGGCACTGGTCCACTGGCCGCCGGCCGTGCCCGCAGGACGCGGGGTGCCGTGCTCTCTGCACCCGCCTCCGCCCAGCGCCCCGCTGGCCCTGCCCAGCGGCTCCCACGACGGCCTCGGAGCCAGCCTCGCCCGGATGGTGCTGGTTTGAGTGTGAGGTGGGAGCCCCAGGGGCAGGACGGAGGCCCCCCCCCCGTGGTGTCTCCCGCCCCGGCCCCGGCCCACATCGACCCTGGAGTTTGTAACGATATATTTTTAATAAAGTATACGGCCATTGGGGTAGGCTGGCTGAAGGCGGGGGGCGGGGGGGGGAGAAGAGAGAGACCAACACAATGTGAGTGTGTCTGTGTGTGGTATGGACGTGTGTATGATATGTATATGTATGGTGTGTGCTACGTGTGTGTGTGGATTGTATGTGGCATGCCTGGGTATTGTGTGTGTGGTATGGATGTGTGTATGAAATGTATATGTATGGTGTGCGTACTATGTATGCATGTGCTATGTATGTGTGTATTGCATGTGGCATGCCCTGCGTGTTGTGTGTGTGGTATGGATGTGTGTGGTACCTGTATGTATATGGACATGTGTGGTATGTATGTGCTATGCATGTGTGTATTTCATGTGGCATACATGTGTGTTGTGTGTGTGGTATGGATGTGTGTGGCGCCTGTGGGTA
>JAAGEH010000119.1:372462-382946 GCA_011751065.1 Lasiurus cinereus
AGGAAGGAGAAAACTGAAAGCCAGGGATCGGGGAAGGTGGGAAAAGGCCCACCGTTTCCAGCCTCATGCAAGTCTAGTTGGCACCGGGCTCTGCTTGGCCTGGGACCTCGGACGAGCCACGCCCGTCTCTGAGCCTCCGGAGGGTCCTCGCCTGTAAGAAAGGCAGCCCTAGCCCTCAGCTCAGCAAGGGCAGTTATTTTTATTCTCATTCTTCACGGTCCACCGTCCGTCCGGTCGCCGCACGCTGCTGTGCAGGTCTGGCCGGCACCAGCCAGGTGGCCAAGTCCCTTTCTGGCATCATCAGTAGCTCCGCTCCTGCCCTGAGACCGGTACCGGGTTTGACAGGTGAGAAAGCAGCATCAGCACCTTGAATGGCCGGCCCGAGGTCCCCGGGGCCGGCCTGGGCGCTGAAGGCTGCAGCCGCTGTCGGTTGGATGGGATAAAGGTGGAGCAGTTCCTGGTCTTTGTACCTCCTCCTGCCACCGGGTCTCCAGAGGGACCCCTTGCTCCCCTCCCCAGCAAAGGCCAGGCCGGACCCCTCTGCAGGGCTGCGCAGGCCCAGGGTCCCTCGTCCCACAGCGCCGCCCCGTGGCGGCTGCGGGGACTGACGGCTGTGGCCTCAGGGCTGTGCTCTGTGTCTCCCAGGCTTGAGCCCTGGGCGGCCCTCTCTCCCCGTCTATCCTGCAGACGCTCTGCCTGTACCTTTGCACGCATCCCGTCGGTATGTAAATGCGTAGGAGGTTGGAGGGGGACTGTTCCCGTGGCTCCTCCTAGAGCAGCGGTTCTCAACCTTCCTAAGGCCGCGACCCTTTAAGACAGCTCCTCATGTGGTGGTGACCCCCAACCATGAAATTATTTCCGTTGCTACTTTATAACTGTAATTTTGCTACTGTTATGAACTGTCATGTAAATATCTGATATGCAGGATGTATTTTCATTGTTACAAATGGAACATAATTAAAGCATAGGGATTAATCACAAAAACAATATGTAATTATATCTTGTGAAATATTTATTTCTAATGACAAATAAATGAAAATTTGTCTTGAATCGTGGTGTAGCATGGGTAACAGTCTTCATAGGACAACAGTAAACTATATTGCTACATTTTGCTACACCGAGGAGCGGTGTGTTGGTTCCTAAGACCATGGGAAAGAGGTGTTTTCCAATAGTCTTAGGCGACCCCTGTGAAAGGGTTGTTCGACCCCCAAAGGGGTCGAGACCCACAGGTTGAGAACCGCTGTCCTAGAGGGTGTTATTGGTCAGAGACACTCATTTGATTTAAAATATTTCTGGACGCTTTGCATGTTGTTACAGTAAGTGTGTATGATCTGGGTAACTGTAAAGAACCAAAACCGGTTTGGCTCAGTGGATAGAGCGTCGGCCTGAGGACTGAAGGGTCCCAGGTTTGATTCCAGTCAGGGGCATGTACCTTGGTTGCAGGCACATCCCCAGTAATGGGTGTGCAGGAGGCGGCTGATCCATGTTTCTCTTTCATCGATGTTTCTAACTCTCTATCCCTCTTCCTTCCTCTCTGTAAAAAATCAATAAAAAAAAATATTTTTAAAAAGAACCAGTTAAAGCAAGCGAAGTAAAACAAAACCCAAGGAACCTTAACATGCGAGGAGTGAAAACCCACAGGGCGTTCTAGGAAGCGGGGTGGAGGGAGGGAGAGCGAGAGAATTCTTGGCGAGTGGAGTGGCGAGGGTTCCCTCAGGCTCAGCGCCCCCCTCTGCTTCATGTGCTGAATGGAGCTCGGCCTCTGGGGTCTCTGGAGAGCCGGGTGGGTGAGATGGGTGAAGGCCTGGCTCAGCCTTGGGTGCCCAGTGGGTGTTCGATGCACAGGGACACTCTTAACAAAACACGAGTGTTTGGGGAAGGTAGGGGCCGGGGATAGAGAGCGTGGGATTAGAACAGACCTTCCGCTGGTGGGTGGGGAGGCTGCTGGGGAGGTGATGTGTGTGTGTGCCAGGCCTCGGGGGGCTAGGAGAATGTGCAGGCAGGATTAAAGAATGGCATTTGGCTGGTGTGGCTCAGTGGTTAAGCACCAAACTATGAACCAGGAGGCCATGGATCAATTCCCGGTCAGGGCACATGCCTGGGGTGTGGGGCGCGCAGGAGGCAGCTGATCAATAATTCTCTCTCATCATTGATGTTTCTCTCTCTCTCCCTCTCCCTTCCTCTCTGAAATCAATAAAAATATTTTTTTTTAAAAAGAAAGAATGGCATTTGGCTGGGGAGGTGGGTGAGGTGGACAGGGCTTGTGCAGGGCTAGGGAAGGGGTGTAAAGGGAAAGGAGGATAAAGACTAACAGAGAAGTCATGCAAATGTATGCAAACGACCATGCAAATGAGCCCAGCTGGCGATCGAGTTCCCAGATGCAGGCACTTTGGGTCCAGACCCACCTGGGACAGAACCACCTGGAAAGCTCAGCTGGTCCCTGCCGCTCCCGCCTCGGGCGGCGGCCAGGAGCCCCCCGTGAGACATGAGGCGCCCAGGTGCCCGCTCACTTCCGCGCTCAGGCGCTGAGCGGGCACACGGCGAGGCGGTATAATGATCACACATTATAATATGCAACATAAACACCAAACTGAACAGCAAGCTCCCACCCTCCTCCCTCTCCACCCCCGTGCCAGAGGCAGCCGCCGGCACCAGCTCTGTGCATCCTTCTGGAAGCTTCTCTGCCCATTCCCGGGCGAGTCCCTCAGACCTCTCAGGTCCACAGCATCACGGAGTCTCAGGGTGGAGTCTCAGGGTCACTCCACAGACCAAACTGTCACTCCAAATTCACAAGTAGCCGTTGAAGGCCAGTCCGGGCCAGGCCCAGAGGAGAGCTGGCCCAGGCCCGGCCCCAGGAGCTCACACAAGACGGGAGCCATTCGCAAAAGGCAGCGTTGCCCAGTGGTTAGTGTCCGGCTGGGTTCTCCGGGGCCTGGAGGGCAGCTGAGGATCCACACCCCTCGGCCTGGTGTCTGGGGCCCCCAGGGGGGCAGGAGACCCCAGCGGCATCTCCGTGCTCACTCGGGGTCTCTCTGAACCAGCCTTTCTGTTCAAGGCCTGCCTCCTCCCGGCAGCCTTCCGGAGTGTTCCAGCCAGAAAGGTTTCCTGCCCCGGACCGAAATGCTCAGTTCATTCCCTTAATGTCCACCCGGGACGGGCGTGTACCCAGACTGGCGGGGCCTTGTCTCCCACCAGAGAGGAGGCTCGGGGGGCGATGGCTCCAGCAGAGTGGGTGCTGGGCTAAAGGTCCGAGCTGCTTCCTCGGGATGAGGGAGGAGGAGGAGACCTCCCAGTGCCAGCTGTCCACATTCTCACCCTCCGGCCCCTTTGCCGCCACAGCTGCGAGCCTTCAACCACGCAGACTTCAAAGCGATTCATTCTTCAAGCAACTCACTCTTTTACGTAAGTGGATTTTACTTATTTGCTTGGCTGTGTATAGCAAAGGTGCAAATCGATAGAAGAACAAGTACAGACTCGTGTGTGGGGGGGAGTGAGTCCCCTAAATGAATGTATTTGAAAAGAAACTTCTCTCCCTGCATCACTGGAAGCCAGTGGTAGAAGGCGAAGGTGGAGAGCCACAGCGAAGTCAGCAGGTGTGTCTGCTCCCAGGGACCTGGCCCGAGGCCGCTCCCTGAGAGAAGAGGCAGGAGGGGGGCCCAGCACCCTGCCCCACCCCCCCCTGCACCCCTCCACCAGGGTCTGAGCTGGGTGCCTTCACACCGCCTCAGTGATTCCTCAAGACAGGCTTGAGTGTGCCAATCCCCCCTGAGCTAAAGGGGGCACCGAGAGGTCAAGGGGCAGCTGCTAAGCGCGGGAACCCCTCTGCCAGGGTCCAAACCTGGCAGGGACCCCTCCAAGGCAGCGCGGTCATGTGGCATCCCCGCGCCCCCTCGTTGCATGCCTCGGCTCCCATTCCCGGCCATGACCGAATGTGCTCAGGGCACTTCTAGGGGCCGCAGGCTCAGACCGAGCGTTTCCAGCGGCCAGAACCCATCTCCCTTCTGCCGCTGCCCCGCATCTGCCCCGCATCTGCCCGGCACCTGCCCCTCGCTTAGCACCCAGGAGCGCCCCCGCCCCGCGCGATCCCTGCAGCGCCCGCGGCGGCCACAGGGGGGCAGCAGGCGAACGCCTCCCCGCCGCCCGCCGCTGGTTCTAGGCTCAGTGGGCACCGGGGACCCTGCGGGGAGCGTCTGGGAGAGGAGGGACCTGGGCCTGGGTGTGGCCCGGCGCCACCCCACGCTGGGACGCCGGGCAGGTGGGCTCGCCCCACCTCTCAGTTGAAGGAGGCACCTCTGACCCTGCCCCCGCCTGAGCGAGCTGTAGAAGCGAATGAAAAGGGGCTTTTTCCTGGCGGAGCACAGAGCGGGGTCCTCACTGGGTTTGACAGCTTCTCAGGCCCCAGAGGAGGTGAGTCCCCTGCAGTCACCCCTGACCCCTGACCCCGTGTACAGGTATGGGACCTGAGCCCCCACAGGGGAGGGTCTTGCCCGGCTCCCCCCTGAGGACAGGCACCCCCAGTCTCTGTCTGACCGTGGCCTTTCCAGGAGCCTCCTTCCCGGTTTAAGGACTTAGCAGCCCCCACCCCACTGCTCACCTTGATTTGGAAGATTAAGCCGGACAAGGACTGGCACAAGCCGGAAAGAGAGGAGCCGGAGGTCGGGGGGAGGGTCTGCACCAGGGACCTGGCCTGCGGCCAGGACCTGCCTCTGGGCCAGCCCAGCACCCCACCCCCCACCCCCCATCCCACCCCTGCCAATCTCCCTCAGGCCATAAGAGGAGATGAAGCAGATAGAGCGTAGGCCTGCGGACTGAAAGGTCCCAGGTTCGATTCCCGGCAAGGGTATGTACCTTGGTTGCGGGCACATCCCCAGTGGGGGGCGTGCAGGAGGCAGCTGATCGATATCTCTCTCTCATCGATGTTTCTATCTCTCTATCCCTCTCCCTTCCTCTCTGTGAAAAATCAATAAAATATATTTTAAAAAAAGAGGCGATGCAGACGCGGAGGTTCAGCAGAGGTCAGAGGCAGGGCCGGAAGTGAACCTGTCTCTCCAGGCCTGTTTACCCCGCTGAGCTGTCCCTTCCCATCGCAGGCAGGGAGGGGGCCGAGCCGATGTTTGCTGAGCCCCCGCTCTGCCCGCTCGCCTCACTGGGCGCTCCAGCCACCCTGAGGCAGCACCACCGGCGCCCCCTTACAGGTGAGACTGAGCAAGCCGACGGGATTTGAACCCAGGTCCACAGGCTGATGCTCTATCCATTGAGCCAAACCGGCCCGGGCGGAACCCAGGTTCAAATCTGAACCCACGCCTGGCTCTGAGCCTCGGGTCTGACCTGCCTCCTGGGCAGGGACCTGCAGGCGGCTTTCCCCTGGGCCCCAAGGGGAGCGGGCTTCTAGGGTGGCCTGGGCCAGTCGGAGCACCTCCTGTGCCTCGGTGTCCCCCGCCCTAACCACTCAGAGCCCAAAACATGCGTAAGAGAGGCTGCCAGCGACTGGCTTCCTGGCCCCCCAGGTGGGGTGAGAGGGGACGCCAGACACAGCCAGGACCCCCAGGGGCTGTTGTTGTCATGGAGATGGTACCTCCATCCTCCTCCTCCAGCCTGCATCAGACCCAGGCAGCGGCCTCCAGGGACTGCCCTGGTAGAAGGACGTCAGCAGGAGCCAGAGATTCCTCCCCTCTTCTTCACCACCATCATCATCGCCATCATCATCGTCACCATCATCATCACCCTCAGCCACCTCAGGCAAAGACCTTCAAAGCATTTCCTCCTCCTGCCCAGGTGCTGCAGAGCTGGGTGGGGCGCCCTCTGGGGCCCCCTGCGGGGCACAGGGAGTAGGCGGGGCTGTGACAATGCGTGGATCGCAGAGGAGGGGGCTGGCCTCTGAGCTTTAAGAAACAGGCATATGGCCGAGACCGGTTTGGCTCAGTGGATAGAGCGGCGGCCTGCGGACTGAAGGGTCCCAGGTTTGATTCCCGTCGGGGGCATGTACCTTGGTTGCGGGCACATCTCCAGTGTGGGGCGTGCAGGAGGCAGCTGATTGATGTCTCTCTCTCATTGATGTTTCTGACTTTCTATCCCTCTCCCTTCCTCTCTGTAAAAAATCAATAAAATATATTTTAAAAAAAGAAAGAAAGAAAGAAACAGGCGTATGGCTCCAGGCCTGAGGAACGTGTGGTGCCTGGAGGAGTGACTTTCGAGGAGTGACATTCGCGGAGGCAGGAGGCGGAAGGGTGGGGGCCTGGCTAGGGAGGGAGGACGGGAGGTGAGTGTTCAGCGGGCGGAGAGTTTCCATTTGGGAAGATGAGGGTGGTGCCATTTTAGTGCCACAAACCGTGCACTTAGAATGGCTAGCCCTAACCGGTTTGGCTCAGTGGATAGAGTGTCGGTCTGTGGACTGAAAGGTCCCGGGTTAAGGGCACATGCTCGGGGGTTCAAGCTCGATCCCCAGCAGGGGGTGTGCAGGAGGCAGCCAATCCATGATTCTCTCTCATCATTGATGTTTCTCTCTCTCCCTCCCCCTTCCTCTGACTTTTTTAAAAAATATATTTTATTGATTTTTTACAGAGAGGAAGGGAGAAGGATTGAGAGTTAGAAACATCGATGAGAGAAAAGTATCCATCAGCTGCCTCTTGCATGCACTCTATTGGGGATGTGCCCAAAACCAAGGTACCTGCCCTTGACTGGAATCGAACCTGGGACCTTTCAGTCTGCAGGCCGATGCTCTATCCACTGAGCCAAACCGGTTTCAGCTTTCTTCTGACTTCTTACTGGTAGTAATCCATGATCCCAACCCCTCAGCCCTTCCCTGAGACCCCAACCTCCCACAGTCACACTCCAGGCCCCCAAGACCTCTTAGTCACCGTAACTCGGGGAGTCTTAGAGTCTTACAGTTTTTCTGACCCCCGACCCTTAGGTCTGTGCTCTGCACCGGCTGGACCCGGGGAAGGGGGCTGGGGGGACTTCCTGGGACCCCCATGGTCTACAGATGCAGTCCGGAGGTTTGGTCTGGTGCTGAAGACTCCGGGTGCCTGGCCCCAGCGGAACTCTCCCATCGCCCCTGAGGGTTCTGGGCCAGGCCCCGGACGTGCCCTGTGGGGACTCGTGCCCACCTTAAGGAGCAGCCAGCCTGGCAGGAGCGTCTGCTCCCAGAAGTCCCCGCTCTGCTCATTCTTTTCTGTGCCTTTGCCCCTTCCTCCAGGAAGGCCCCTCCCATCCTCCACGGTTGACCTTGCTTCCTCCTCTGAGTGCTTCCTGTGCGCGCTGGGGCACCTTCCCGACTGTCCTCCAGCTTCCACAGGCAGGGTCCCCACTCCACCAACTCCAGCCCTTCCTGGCGCCAGCACACAGTAGGGGCTCAGGTGCCAGCACACAGTAGGGGCTCAGGTGGCGTCTACGCTGCTGAGGGATTGGTGTAAAGCAACCTTCACACTGTCACCGCCATCATCCCACCCACATCATAGTCAAGAAGCTCAGAGAGCCGAAACCAGTTTGGCTCAGTGGATAGAGCATCGGCCTGAAGACTGAAGGGTCCCAGGTTCGATTCCGGTCAAAGGCATATATCCTGGTTGTGGGCACATCCCCAGTAGGAGGCGTGCATGAGGCAGCTGATCGATGTCTCCCTCATTGATGTTTCTAGCTCTCTGTCCCTCTCCCTTCCTCTCTGTAAAAATCAATAAAATATATTTAAAAAAGAAGAAGAAGTTCAGAGAGGCCCTCCTCCTGGCTCAGCAGGAGCCAGGGGGTTGGGAGGGTCCGGATGTGCTGTGTGGCCTCAGGCCAGGGGCTCCCCTCCCGGGCTGTGGGCTGTGGGTACAGCCTTCTAGGAGGTGTGGCCTCCCGGGTGGTGGGTCCCAGGGGACAGCTCTGTCAGAGCACAGTCAGGGCAGGGAGAGGGAGTCATCGGCCCGTGACCTGTGGGCGGGGCCTCGAGCACGGGGCCAAGGCTGTCCCCCCGCCCAGTGAGCTTTCTGGGCGCCCACACTCACACACGCCCAGAGCTGTGCTCCCGCGGGGCCTCTGCGATGTCAGCTCCACCACCGCCCTTCGGTCACACTGTTCTCTTCGTCACCGCCATCATCCCGTGTGCATCCCTCGCATCAGAGCCGAGGAGTGCAAAGAATTTCCTCTCTGCGGGCACCGCTGGCTCAGGCCTGTTCTGGCATGCGCCCGCTGGGCCCGGGAAGGGGGCTGGAGGGAAGCCGCTGCTCCTGGTCCCTGAGCCCCTCAGGGGTGCGAGGGAGGGGAGGAACCCCCTTACTGAGCACCTGCTGAGTCTCAGCACCAGCTTTATCCCTCAGGCTTCACGCCATCTCTCCCCGTCTTTTGTGGTGGTTGTTTGTGTGTTTTTGCTAATCCTCACCTCAGGATATTTCCCATTGGTTTCTATGAAGAGTGGAGGAAAGAGGGAGAGATGGAGAGGAACATCGATGGGAGAGGAATTGATTCCTCCTGCACGAGCCCCGACCAGGGCCTGGGCCAGGGAAAAGCCTGCAACTGAGGGACGTGTCCTTGACCCCAATTGAACCCCGGACCCTGGGGTCTGCAGGCCGACGCTCTATCCACTGAGCCAAACCGGCAAGGGCTCTTTCCCCATCTTACAAAGCGGGAAACTGAGGCCCAGAGAGGCCCTGAGTGCAGGAGGTGAGACAACTCGAAGGGTCCTCACCTCAGCGTGCGCACCCTCTGCTGCTCGCTCTGCCAGGGGCCCCTCTCCACGCCCAGGCCCCCGTTCCCCTGCCTGGTGGGTGGGGGACCTGCTGCCGGTGGTTCAGGGTCGATCGGGAGCCTCCCTGCCTGGTGCAAGGCCAGCCCGGCTTCTATCAGCCCGTGACCTTGAGCAAATCACTGGCCTCTCAATGCCAGGGCTCTCCAGCCTCTGGAGGGGATTGAGTGCCAGCTGCCGGCTGGCATGAGGCTAACCGGGCGGGATGCTCAGAGCACTAGCTCAGGGCCAGGCACTCCGCGGTGCCAATGACTGCCGCTAATAGCGAGCATTTCCTGCCAGCACTGCCCCCTTCCTCCGCGCCTCCCCTCCTCCCGCCAGGTGAGGGCCAGCCGCCTCCCCGGCACCTCCTCACCCCCAACCACACCCTCCTGAGAGCAGGGCCCAGGTGTCCTTCCCACCCCTCCTGCCTCTGAGGCTGCCCAGGACCAGCCCCGACAGGCCCTCGGGCTGCCCAGCGCATATCCATTTCCGCCTCCCACTGCTGCGGCCTCACCGCCCAGGACTCTGTGGAATCTCCCTGACCTTCTGCTGCTCCATCCGTCTGTCCATCTCACAGCTCAGGCCCGGGCCCTGCCATCCTACATCCTCCCAGCCCTCTGCCCTCTGCCCTTCCAGCCAGAGAGGGGCCCCCCACTCCCCCTCAAATCTCTACACCATTCTACCCACCTGCTGGTCTCAGCTGTGCCCTGCGGACGCCTGGAGTCCTGGCATCCCCTTCCCACGGGCTGTGAGCTAGCAAAGCCCACCCTCTCTGAGCCCCTGAACAGCAGCTGCAAAAGGAGGAAAAGAGACACCCCGTAATGGATTGCTCTGAGGAGTACCCAAAGGGTGGGGAGCCGGGAAACGGAAACTGTGAAGGCCAGTGCACCTGGGAGACCCCATTCACGGCGAGATGCTGGCAGGAAGGGGAGTGGAGTTTGTAAGAGTTTGGGGGGGGCAGAGTCCCTCGTGGTCGGTTAGAAGCCCCTCCCCTCAGAACTGAGCTGAAGGTCCCCGCACAGGGAGGGGGGCTTGCCCTTTGGCCTTGGATTCAGAAGCCTGGGGTCTGTTCAATTAGCTGAAGAGCTGGTCCTGGCGGGCGAGACCTGGGGCGGCACCGGGACCACTGTCTCTGCAGCTTCCGTCCCAGACTGTGGGCGCAAACCCTCCGCCTCTGCCCAGTATGAGCCAGGAAGCAGCGTGCTGCCAAGGGGTGGGGGTGGGTCCTGGGGTGCCAGGGGAAGGGGGCCCAGGACCGGACTCGGGGAGCGGCAGCAGCTCAGAGTAAAGCTGAAGCTGTAGGGCTCGCCGCCTCCCCCAGGATCTCTGCTGAGGGTCTCAAAAGCTTCAGCGACAAAGTCGGTCTTGAAAGAAACTGCCACAATCCACTCAGAGACCCGTCCTGTGAATTTACTCAGAGAATCACGTGGCTGAACTTCGTCCCAAATCGAGACCTTTTCAAAAAGTCGGGAGCCCCAGCGCCGGCTGCATTTGGAGTAAATTCCCACCTAATCCGGTGAACGGGGGTTGGGTCAGGTCCCTGGTAAATCCAGCCCCGAGTCAGGCCGCCCCAGGACCGGCCGCTCATTCAGTCGGCTTATCCCTGATTTTCTTTTTTTTTTTCTTTTCTTCTTTCCTTCCACCTTCCTTCCTTCCTACCCTCTTTCTTCCCTCCCTCCTTCTCTCCCTCCCTCCATCCCTCCCTCTTTCCCTTCCTCCTTTCCTTCCTTCCTCCTTTCCTTCCTTCCTTCCTTCCTTCCTTCCTTCCTTCCTTCCTTCCTTC
>JAAGEH010000119.1:382956-398001 GCA_011751065.1 Lasiurus cinereus
TTCCTTCCTTCCTTCCTTCCTTCCTTCCTTCCTTCCTTCCTTCCTTCTTTCCTTCCTTCCTCCTTTCTCTCTTTATAAAGTGTAATTCAGACAAACAATAGTCAGTTTGGCCAAATGACCAGCAAGTTCAGGAAGAATGGCTGGTGCCAGTTAAAGGAGAAATCTGTCCCAGCTGGCAGCGGAGGGGGGCATGGTGTGGTGGCATTGTGTAGCTGGCCAGTGGAGGGGGTACAGTGTGGTGAGAGGCAGGTGGGAGGGCCAGGAGCCATGATGTGTCCTGGTCCTGGGCTGCGCCTCCACCCAGCCCATGCCCTCCGGGTGTCCTTCTCCAGCTCTGAGCCTCAGCGTCCACATCTGGAAAATGGGTAGGCAGCTGTGAAGATGAATCGGGAAACCGAGTTGATGCCCTCCTAGAGGACACCTCCTCCCCACCCCCACGCCCCTTCACCCTGAGGAACCTGCAACTCTGTAATAGGGACCCCTCAACTTATAATCCAATGCAATTTTTGGACTAGACATCTTTCCAGGAGGATCATATCCCAAAGTCACCAGGCTCAGGGGAGCGTGACAGTCTGCCTCCAAGCCTGAGCCCAGCCCCCCGTTTCCTCTCCCGGGGGAGACGTCCATCAGCAGGGTCTTACACGCCGGCCAGGGACGCTCACAGAACCGAAATAGAAAGAGATGATGCTTGAACATAAATAGCCACAAACTGCACTCTTCTCAGAGCCTTGTTTTTCTGCTGAACAGCCCTTCAGCCAGGCCTTTCCCCACTGGGACAGAAAGAGCTTCCTCCTCGTTTGTACGGCTTCCCTGTGGTCTCGGTCTGTTGGATGGAAGTTCTAGGATCTATTTTATCTGCCCCGTTCCCTCCTCTCCTCCTCCCTCCCTTCTCTCCTCCCCCCCACCCCTCCGTTCTCATTCTGGTAGAGATGAGTATAGGCCTCCTTACTGCCTACACTCATTTCCTCTCTGTTTCCCCAGAGCCTTGCCGTTAGTGTGTTACCAAAATGTAGGATCTTTCCTAGCCTGACAGGTGTGTGTGTGTGGGAGGGGGGTGGGGGGACCTCAGTGTGGTTTCCATTTGTACAGTGACTGCAAAGGGGCCCAGGCCCTGGCGGTTCTGGGTATATGTGGGGTTCTTGAAAAATGTCACCACAGGCGTCCGGGTGAATTTTGGAGGGTGTGTGTTAAGCCTGGGACAGCGGAACAGGAGAGGCTGGGGCATGAGCTCTGCTCACTGGGAGGGGGCCTTGGGGACAGGCTCAGGGGTGCCTGGGAGGAGCCGCCACTGCCCAGTGCTGCCCTGGGTGCAAGCCTCGTGGGGCCCTTGGAGGTTAGGGGGTGCAGGCTGTGGGGACGCGGAGGAGAAGGCCCGGCTGCTCCTGGGAGTGGGTTCTAGCAGGACTTCGCTGTGAGGGGTTTTAAAGGCTGGGCATCTTGCGGGGAGGGAGGGTGGGGCTTCGGGGAAGAGCTCAATAGAATATCCATCAGGTTTTGTTTTTAATAGATTTTAAAAAATATATTTTATAGATTTTTTACAGAGAGGAAGGGAGAGGGATAGAGAGTTAGAAACATTGATGAGAGAGAGACATTGAGCAGCCGCCTCCTGCACGCCCCCCACTGGGGATGTGCCCGAAACCAAGGTACATGCCCTTGACGGGAATTGAACCTGGGACTTTTCAGTCCGCAGGCAGACACTCTATCCACTGAGCCAAACTGGTTTCGGCCATCAGCTTTATTTTTTCTTTTTAATTTAGTAAATCTTTATTGTTCAGATTATTACAATTGTTTCTCTCCCCCCTGCCCAGCTCCCCTCCATCCTGTTCCCACCCCACGCTCCGCCCTTACCCACCCCCCACTGTCCTCATCCACAGGTGAGAATATTCAGCAGCAAAATGAGCTTTATTCTGGTAACTCCCTCCGTCCTTGGGTGGGTTGGCAAACGGCACTTGATTGGATTTCGGTTATCTGTCTCACTGAGTAGGGTGATTTAAGCTATTTTGTTGTCCTTTTTGTTGCTGATTTCAGCTATTTACCCTGTGGGTGGGGAGAAGTTCAAACCAGTTACTCTTAAGTGTCCCAGTTTAGGGAAGACAGGATTTACTAGATGGCTGCAAACTGCTGTTGGACAATCTGCCTCAGTTTCCCTATTCCTCCCAGTGTCCTGGCTCAGTACCACCTTTACCGGAGTTTCAGAGACCTTTGTATTTCCTTTTCTGTGAGCCGTCTGTTCACATTCTCAGCCATTTCTATACTAGAGGTCCGTGCAGGCCATTCGTTCACTGGGAGGTTGTGGGGGGTCCCTCAGCCCGGCCTGTGCCCTTGGGGAGCAGGCCTAAGCCAGCAGTCGGACATCCCCCGATGGGTCCTAGGCTCCCGCCAAAGACACTGTGCTGGCCAGCCATAAACCTGGCTTCTGGCTGAGCAGCGCCCCCACTATCAAGGGGAAGCTCCTGCGTTGAGCGTCTGCCCCCTGGTGGTCAGTGTGTATCATAGTGACTTGTTGTTCTGCAGTTCAGTTGATTTGCATATTAGGGTTTTATTATATAGGATTTCTATTGATGGTATTTTTCTTATGGTTTCTGGGGGTTCTTTATATATGAAAGGCACGCTTTACAAATATTGTTATTCAGAGAAATGCTATGCACATAGAAGCAAATACGTATATATCGCCCTAACTGGTTTGGCTCAGTGGATAGAGCGTTGGCCTGCGGACTGTAAGGTCCCAGGTTCGATTCTGGTCAAGAGCATGTACCTTGGTTGCGCGCACATCCCCAGTAGGAGGTGTGCAAGAGGCAGCTGATCGATGTTTCTCTCCCATCGATGTTTCTAACTCTCTGTCCCTCTTCCTTCCTCTCTGTAACAAATAAATAAAATATATTAAAAAAAACACACACACGTATATATCATCATGGGCCCGTTGAACTAGTGTTGCCTGCAGGTTCTTTTCACTCAGTGGCCCAGTGTCTGAGGGGGACTCCTCCAGTCAGGGTCTGCGGGCTGGAGCTGAGGGCCTGGCCTGGTGGTCTTCTCCTTCCTGGGGTAGGAGCTAATGTCCTGCAGGTGTGTCTCCATCAGTTTTTCTAAGGCCTCGGAGGGCAGGGACCGTACCTGGGTACAGCATCCAGGCCTTTCCTTGAACCCTCACCCTCAGACTCCTAGTCCAGAGCTCTTGGCACGCCTCATTATCATATGCCCGCATCTTCCCAGTATGCGATGGGCCAAGCCACACCCTCTCCCTCTTCCTCCTTCCCCAGGGCAGGCATTTGTGAGAGTCTGTCCCGGTGAGGAATGGAGTCTTTGGCTCCAGCTCAAATCACACCTCAGGCCTTATTCACAGGGTGGGCTCATGCCTCTGCCTTTACTCCCGGGGCAAACTCCCACACCTACTGAAGGCCACGTTCCAGGAATGCTCCCTCAGGGAAGACGTCTGTGCCTCCCTCCTCCTTCTCTCTGTGGTCCTGGTCACCTCGTCCATCTCTGTGTTGATGGAGTAAGAACTCTGTTTTCCCGTTTGTCTGTCCTCCAGAATCTCTTAACATGAATTACCATCACTGGGAGGTCCCTACACCATTTTGGGTCTCGGTTTCCTCATCTGAAAAAGGAAGGTCAAGATGTAAAGCCAACCACAGAGGGCATTTGAGAGGATTCAATGCAATGAGTCAGTTCGTGTAAAGCACTTAGCATCGTGCGAGGCATACAGCAAGGGCTAATAGGTGGCGGCTATTAATTAGTCCTAACCCTGTGACCTTGGGCACATCACTTCTCTCTCTTTCTTTAAAGAAATATATATATATTTCTTATTGATTTCAGAGAGGAAGGGAGAGGGAGAGAGAGATAGAAACATCCATGATGAGAACGAATCATGGATCGGCTGCCTCCCGCACGCCCCACCCTGGGGATCAAGCCCACAACTCGGGCATGTGCCCTGACCGAGAATAAATCGTGACCTCCTGGTTCATAGGTTGACACTGGCTGGGCCCACTCACTTCCCTTCTTCTCACCTGTTTCCTTCTCCATAAACTGAAGGGCGAAACAGACCCTGCCATGATCATCCGTGGATGCTAAAACCGCCGGGTGAATGTTGATGGGGAGCTTTGAAAGAAGAGGAGGTTCACACCTGGAGCCACTGATCCCCTTAGTGTCACTGGAACGTGGAGCAACCCGCCTCTGCTCTGAGGCCTGGGAGGGCTCAGCATCATCTGTGAGGAAGTCTTGGTGAAATAATTGAATCCAAACCAAGCCTCCAGTTTCCAGAGTCTGAGCCTAATTGCCAGTTTCTAGGAAATGTGGGGGGTAATGGAGCATGGTAAAAGACACCACAGGGCCCTGGCTGGTTTGGCTCAGTGGATAGAGCATCGGCCTGCAGACTAAAAGATCCTGGGTTCGATTCCCGTCAAGGTCACATGCCCGGGTTTCAGGCTCAGTCCCCAGTAGGGGGGCATGCAGAAGGCAGCCAATCAGCGATTCTCTCTCATCATTGATGTGTCTATCTTATTTCTCTCTCTCTCTCTCCCTTCCTCTCTGAAATCAATAAAAAAATATTTTAAAAATAGTACACTTGAAACCTATTAACCAACTAGAGGCCTGATGCACAAAGATTCGTGCCAGAATAGGCCTTCCTTCCCCTGGCTGCCAGCACCATCTTCCCTCGGGCCTGGAGCCGCCTTTCCGCCTCTCACCTTGTGGCATCAACTTGCATATTCCCTCCTTATTGGCTGTGGGCACTGCCATCTTTGTCGTGGAGTTATGGTCAATTTGCATATTCCATCTTTATTAGATAAGACTAGAGGCCCAATGCATGAAATTCAGGCAAGGGGCTCAGCCACTCCCTCCCCCCATCCCTGCCTCCTTGGCAGCCACCTCTGCCTCAGCCCCCAATCTGCCCCGGCTTATGCTTTTATTATTATAGAAGAAGATGTCACTCCAATAAATGCAATAAAAATTTCAAATAAATTGTTTTGCTTTTAAACACAATTGTAGCCCTGCCGTCACCACGCATGTATATCCTGCTTTTATCCTCTTTCCTATTTTAACAGACTTCCTCATAGTATTCTAAGCTGTTTGTAAACACAACTTTAAAAAGGTTGCATAATATCCCATTGTGTGTGCCATTCGCCACACTACCCCATCCACGCTCAGTCCCCTCCCATTAGTTGTTAACTCTTAGGCTAATTCCACATTCATCGTCGTTGTGAAGACTTCCACATTGAACACCTATCCTGAATTCCTTCCTTCGGAGCGATGTCCAGAAATGGAATTCCAGGTTCCCATGGCGAGCTCATTTGTAAAGCTGGTGGTGAGGTGCAACCTAATGGCCCTTTTAAAGAAGGGATGCCCTTTATCTTACCTTATTTTAAAATATTTTTATTGATTTCAGAGCGGAAGGGAGAGGGAGAGAGATAGAAACATCAATGATGAGAGAGAATCGTTGATGCGAGGCCCCCTGCATGTCCCCCACTGGGGATGGATCGGGCAACCTGGGCATGTGCCCTGACCGGGATGGAACCATCGAACTGTGATCTCCTGGTTCATAGAGCGACACTCAACCACTTTATTGCTGCTCACCCTTTATTTCCCACCACCAGCAGGCTGGCTTCTCCAGTACAGAACGTGGCTAAATAGAAACAATCGCAGCTCTTGCTGAGATGGAAACGGTTTGCTAACAGTAGGTGTCAGGTGTCAGGGAAACTTTCTCCAACCCCCAAGTCTGGGACCACACAGCTCTGGAGCATGCACCCCTCCCCTACTCTCCCCCCCCCCACCCCCGTTTTCCTGAGAGGGAGGGTGAGAACCAGAGCTCCCCTGTCCCTCCGGGATCATTCCTCACTCCAGGTGATTTTTATTTTATTTTATTGATTATTTTTACAGAGAGGAAGGGAGAGGGATAGAGAGCCAGAAACATGGATGAGAGAGAAACATCGTATCAGCTGTACCCCAGGTGATTTAAACTTGCAACTTTGTAACCTGGGAGGCGGGAGGCGGGGGAGGTGGGAGGTGGGGTCGAGCCCGGGAAGGATTCTCGCTCTAGAAGAGAGGGGCCTCCCGGTGGACCCCCCCCCCACCCCGGAGGGCTGCCCTCGGAGGTCCCCTTTGGCAGATGGCCACGCCCATGTGGGGCGTGCGCCTCGGGGAAGTGTCCCCAGCGCCTCACCCCGCAAGCATGCCAACCACGAACCCCCCCGAGGGCCAGGAAGGAGGGGCGTGGCCCGGGCTGCTGGGGGCGTGGCCTCGCGGTGACGCCGCCGCCCCGCCCCCCCGGCGGGCTTCCTCCCGCGGCGCGCGGCGCCCGGGCCGAGTGCGCCCGGCGCGGAGAGGTGTGCGCTGCTCGCTCCCAGGTCGGCCGCGCGCGCCAGGTGAGCATCGCCCGGAGCCCCGCGTGCGCCCCGGGAGGGGGGTCCGGGGTGGGGGGGGACTCCCGGGGGGCTCCCTCCTCGGAGAGCGGGGCTCTGGCCGCCGGGACGGGGCTGGGGAGGTGCTGGGTGCGCCCCAAAGTCCTGCCGGGTGCCCTCCCGGTGCCAGTCCGGGAGCAGCGGCTTGGGAGGGCCGGCGGTGGGTGGAGGGAGGAGGCAGGGCCGGCTGACCGGGACCCCAGCCGCCCGGGACGCCTCCTCTTCGTGGTGAGAGCCCGGGCGCCGGCTGGCGCGTTGGCAGCGGGAGAAAAAGGCAGGAAAGCGAGCGCCCGGGGACCCCCCGACACAGACACACAGACAGGCCTGCTGCTGGGGGGCTGGGGAGCTGGGGGGCCCGGTGTCTTTGCGCCTTTTCTCCGCCCGAGCCTCTTGCTGCAAATCCACGGCACTTTATGGACCACTTTATGGACGAGGTCTGGGTCTCGCTCTGCCCTCTGAAGAGGGTGCCATAAGCCTTTCTTCCCGTGTTGTTTGTTCTTAGTCACCGTGCGCGTGTGATTGGTGTTTTTAATGGCCGCCTGATGTCCATTTGAGGGAGGGGTGCCATTCGCCACCCCTGGAGGGAGGGCTGGGGGTGAAGACGGGCAGGGAGGCGCCCCAGGACAAACAAACACGGGCTCCGGGGCAGCCCGGGCCCTGCCTCCAGCCGGGAAGTGGCCACAGGCAGTGCCTCCCCGGTGCGGCCAGGAGGACGCAGCTGACTTACATGGAGGGTCCTCCTCTGCCCCCCTGGATTCCGGCGGAGAGAGGTCCACATGGTTGTGGTCTCTGTCTTCTCGGCGGTGATGCTGACTTCTCACCCCTGTTCTGGGTTCGGGTCCCCTTCACAGCCGCCCTCCACCCCGGCAGGGCCTGCCCGGGGCCAGGCTCTCAGCTCTGCTCCCTCTGGCTGGGTTATCGCTGGTTATCGCTGGGTTAGATCCCTGGTTATCGCTGGGTTATATCCCTGGTTATCGCTGGTTATCGCTGGGTTATGGCTGGGTCAGTGATGATTGCGTCTGCATCCAGGGCTCCGGGCTGCGGCTTCTGGAACATTATCTGCTTTCATCTCCAGAGGTGGGTGTGAGGGCCACACCCATTTCCAAGCTGGCACCAAGGTTTCTACCACCTCCCCAGCCACAGGGCCCGGCGGCGGCTGGTGGAGGATCTGAACCCGGCGGGTGGAAACAGTTCTCTCAGCCTCTAAACCAGAACTCCCTGCAGGGAGGGATCCTCACACGCTAACGCTCCAGTCGGCGGCCCCTGCCTGTAAAGAGGCTTTCCGGGCGTGCGTTTTGTAATTGCATGTGTATGTCGCGTGTGTGCGTGTGTTTGTGATTGCGTGGGTGTGGGTGTTTCGCTGTGCTAATATGTACTAATATGCATGTTATGAAACATGCATCCAAATGGACCTTTTCGGAAGGCTAAGATGAACAACTAAATAAGAATATAAATTCTGAAAAAATATATATATATAAATTCTGGTCCTTTCCTCCCTCCTCCCCCACCCCCCAGCCCGTGGGTCCCTTAGGCCACGTCCCGGGCACAGGACGGCTCGGTCAGGGTCTCCAGAATCCGTTGGTGCTTCCAGAGCGAGTGAGCAGACGCAGAGTGTCCGGTGCGTCCAGGGGACACAGGGACCGGGGCCTCAGATACCCCAGCAGGGCCCAGCGGGCATCTACCGAGGCCGCCTGGGGCAGTGCCCGCGGCAGGGAGCGGCTGCTGGCTGCTGGGCGTCTGGAAGGTGGATTGGAGGCCGCGGAGCCTTTCTGGACATGAGGTCAGGTTCTCTCAAACCGGCTCCGGCTCCGGTTCCCAACAGGTAGAGCAGGTGGGGCGATGGCAGCGCAGAGGACTGTGGAGAACTGAACGAGACCCGGTGGTTAGTGCCCGGGGTGGCGCTGGCACGCCGTCCGGTAAACGCTGTTTGCTCGTGCTCTTCCATGTGGAAACTCAGAGCTGCTCGGAGCAAAACCAGGGGATCGGCCCCAAATTCAGGTGCCCGAGCTGGAAACGCGCGGCCTCCTCCTTCTTCTTCAGCTTTCCCTGCCCCCACCCCCTCCAGGGTCCCATTCGCCTGCTCTCCCCAGCGTGGCCCCGCACCCCAAATTGTCTGAGGCTCCTGTTCCTCCCCAGCCTTCCACCCTCCAGATCTGCCCCCCTTCAAGCCCTGCTTCCTCCTGCCCTCCCCAGGAGCAACTCCCAAATTTCTCTCTAGCAGGGGCTTGGGGGCCCGGCCAGTGTGGTTCAGTGGTTGAACATCAACCTATGACCCAAGAGGTCTTGGTTCAGTTCCGGTCAAGGGCACATGCCCAGGTTATAGGCTTAATGCTAGTGGGGGGTGTGCAGGAGGCAGCTGATCCGCGAGATTCTCTCTCATCATTGATGTTTCTATTTCTCTCTCCTCCTTTCCTCTCTGAACTAAAAAATATATTAAAAAAAGGGGGTGCGGTTGGGGCAGTCTGGTTAGAGGTGGGCTCAGGGACCTATCCGGATGCTGCATTTGTGTAGCACTTCATGTAAGGTTAAGAAGGCCTTGGTTAGCCCAGTCGGCGTGGCTCAGTGGTTGAGCATCAACCTATGGACCAGGAGGTCAGGGTTCAATTCCTGGTCAGGGCAGATGCCCAGGTTGTGGGCTTGATCCCCAGTGTGGGGTGTGCCGCTCAATGATTCTCTCTCATCATTGATGTTTCTCTCTCTCTCTCTCTCTCTCCCTCTCCTTCCTCTCTGAACTCAATAATATATATTTTTTAAAAAGAAGACCCTTGCCAAGACCGGTCTGGCTCAGTGGCTAGAGTGTCGGCCTGTAGACTGAAAGGTCCCAGGTTCAATTCCGGTCAAGGGCATGCACCTTGGTTGCGGGCACATCCCTAGTGGGGGGTATGCAGGAGGCTGCTGATTGATGTTTCTCTCTCATTGATGTTTCTAACTCTCTATCCCTCTCCCTTCCTCTCTGTAAGAAATCAATAAAATATATTTAAAAAAATAAAATAAAATAAAAAGAAGACCCTGGTTAGGTTGGCTGCCCCCCCCCTTGATGCCTCCCCTGCCCCAGGTTCCTGGGTCTGTGGGTGGCACTCACTGTCCGCATGTTCTCTAGCATCGCCAGCCCATCTCTGTGTGTCTGTGTGCGTCCCCAGGGGCTCCTCACCTCCCGGCAAGCGGGGCCCTGGCGGACCGCTCAGGCTCCTAGGGAGCTGGCATCGGGAGGCGCTTGTGGACGGCCCCGTGCTGTGGCGAGGCGGTGGTGGCTGCCCAGCGGGCTGCGTGGAGAGGTTCTGTGGGGATTGGGGTTATTGGCATGGCATCCCCTTCCTAGTTCCGGGCCAGCTAACGAGGGGCTGTGTCCGGGAACGGCGTTCCTCCAGTTCCCACAGGACGGCAGGACGAGGGTCAGAGTTGGCAGGGTGTAAACGGGAAGCTGTGCCCGCAGAGGGCCACGGGGAGGCCCCGTGGTGGGAGGGGAGGAGCCATCGGCCCACCCTGAGGGGCTGAAAGTGCCCAGCCCTGACCCCGCCCGCCTGGCCACACACCTGAGGCGGATGCTTTAACTGCACAGTTTTTATGGGGCGCCCATTGCCAGTTGGACACCCACAGGAGCGTTTATAGGAGGTTTCTGTCTCTTGGAGCTTATGAAGGGCATGAAAGTGAGAAAACACACACACACAAAACAAACAAACCCAATATAACAACCCACAAGTTAATGTTTTCAGCCTCCAATAAGTGCCATAAAGAAAATAGGGCAGGCGTAGCCAGCAGCAGGGGACAGAGGGGAAGGGGCCCACTTAAGACTGTGGTCAGCTCTGGCCTCTGTGCTCAGTGCTTGGAGCACGGCCCGCATACTAAGGGGTCAGGGGTTTGGTTCCCCATCGAGGGCGCATACCTTGGTTGCAGGTTCAATCCTGGCCCTGGTCAGGGCAGATGTGGGAGGTAACCAATTGGTGTTTCCTGCCCGTCCTCCCTCCCTCCCTTCTTCACTCCCTCCCTTCCTCCTTCCCTTCTTCCCTCCCTCCCTCCCAATCTCTCTCATCCTTCTACTCTCTCTAAAAAAATCAATGGAAAAAATACCCCCTGGTGACAATTAATCAAAAAAGTAAAAAAGATTATGTGGTCCACCCTCGTCTGGGGACTTGGTTAGAGCATCATCCCTGATACCACAGGGCTGCAGGTTTGATCCCCAGGCAGGGCTTATACAAGAATCAGCCAGTGGCCGAGACCGGTTTTTCTCAGTGGATAGAGCGTCGGCTTGCGGACTGAAAGGTCCCAGGTTCGATTCCGGTCGGGGGCATGTACCTTGCTTGCGGGCACGTTTCCACTGTGGGGTGTGCAGGAGGCGGCTGATCGATGTCTCTCTCTCATCAATGTTTCTGACTTTCTATCTCTCTCCCTTTCTGTAAAAAATCAATAAAATATATTAAAAAAAAAGAATCAGCCAGTGGATTCATAGGTAGGTGGGACAACAAACTTCTATCTCCTCTCTCCCTCCTCTCTCCTCTCTCTCAAAATGGAAGGAAAGAGGGAAAGAAGGAAGGAAGGAAAGAGGGAAGGAAGGAAGGGAAGGAGGGAGGGGGAGAGGGAGGAAGAAAGGAAGGAAGGAAGAAGGAAGGAAGGTTGGTTGTGTGGCCAGGGAAGGCCCTTGTGATGAGGTGACTTTTGAGTTGTGAGGCAGCCTCTGAAGAACTGAGGGGAGGTAATTCCAAGCACAAGGAGCAGCAAGTGCAAAGGCCCTGAGGTATGATGAAGTGGAGAAGCCTGGGAGGAAGCCAGGCTGGCAATGAGTCTGAGAGGCAGGTGGGAAAGGACAGGGACTTCACAGAGGCCAGAGGAAGCCGTGGGGTGTGATCTCACCAGCCAGCAGACCTCTGTGGTATCTGAGCGAGAGACACACACGTGAGAGGTGGCTGGTTCGAAATACAGCTGGGAGGCAGAGCAGAGGGGAAGGGCACCTGATCTGAATATGCGGGGGAAGGAGGGCCCTTTCCCACTAGCCCAATAAGTTTGGGATATCTGGGGTACTCCAGATCTTTCTCAACAAAGTCCCCCAGATGTGGAGTACATCGCCCCCCCGCCCCCCGGCCAGTGCAGCCCGTAGTTTGCAGACAGGGAGACCGAGGAAGGAGCTGTAGACGGCTCCGTGTCCAGCCCCACAAAGAGGGCTGTGATTCTCCTTGGAAACACGGTGGCTGAGCTGGCGCTCCTCTGCCTGGTCCAGGCCTCCCCTCCCCTGCCCTGCCGCGTCTCCGCTGAAGATGGAGGATGAGGCAGGACCACCGCTGGCGAACGGCCTGCAGGCAGAGGTGGGTGGAACATTGTGGAAGGGTCTGGGGGCACAGAGTCGAGGCCTGGCTGGGCAAGGAGGGTGCCCAGGGCAGCATCTTCAGGCTGCAGGTGAGAAGAGGAAGAGGGAAGACCCCAGAGAAACATCTGCAGGGGCCTCCCAGCCAAGACCACAGGGGCAAGGCCAGTGCTCCCCTGGCCACACAGGTGTGTATGCCTTCACCGCACCCACCTTGATGCTGGTGACAGTGGTGCCCCAGATAGCATTAACTCACTCCCTGCCTTCATGCAACTTATTTCCTAGTGGGAGACTCAGACCTGCTTCCCCTTTCCCCCCAAAAAAAGAGTACCACATAGAACATGTGAGTGTGATAAGTGCCGGGAAAAAAGACGGCAGAGAAGGGGAGGGGCAGGGCCCTGGGGGCTTCTCCATGAAGGTGACCTGAGAGCTAGGCCTGAGGGAGAAGAGGGAACAGCATGCCAGGCAGTGGGAATAGCCAGGGCGCAGGCCTGAGGCTGGAGGATAATCTCGGGATGGGCTGTGTAGGACCAGAGGTGCAGTAACATGCTGAACTGGGGTTGCAGACCCCTTTGGGAGGACTGACATTTTCTCCCCATCACTGGCTTCAGCGGCGATACCTTACTATCTCCTAGCAATTCCGGGGCCGTCCTCAAGGCCCCCAGCCAAGGAATCAGGTATATATTTTTATTTACTTATGTATTTATTTTTGTGAATCCTTCCCCAAGGATATTTTCCATTGAAAAAAAAATTTTTTTTTAAAGAGAGGGTGGGCCCTAGCTAGTTTGGCTCAGTGGATAGAGTGTTAGCTTTCGGACTCAAGGGTCCCAGGTTCGATTCTGGCCAAGGGCATGTACCTTGGTTTTGGGCACATCCCCAGTGAGGGGTGTGCAGGAGGCAGCTGATTGATCTTTCTCATCAATGTTTCTACTTCTCTATCCCTCTCCTTTCTTCTCTCTAAAAAAAAATCAATAAAATATATTTTTAAAAAAATAAAGGGTAGAAGAGAGAAGGAGAGACAGACAGAGAGAAACATCCATTGGTTGCCTCCTGGATGCACCCAGACCAGGGCCAGGGAACCTGCAACCAAGTTACATGTTCCTGATCAGAATCGAACCTGGGACCCTTCAGTCCCTGGGCTGATGCTCTACCTACTGAGCTAACCAGTCAGGGCAAGAATCAGGTGTGCATTTCAGAGGGTCAGGGTGCAGAGGGACTGTCACTGCTGGCCCGTGCAGAGCCGCTGAACCCGGGGTGGGCCGCAGTGAGCTGGGATCTCACGGCTCCTCTTGCTCCAGGCCTGCCTGCATCTTCTGGGTGGCGGGTGGGAGTGCAGGCTGGGGGTCCGGGGGGCTCAAGCTGGCTACACCCCAGAGTGTATTCCCAGAAGGGATCGCTGAGAATCCAGTCTGGAGAGGAGCCAGGCTCGGAGGCTGCTGGAGCTCAGGAAGGGGGGGTTCTTTGTCTTTGGAAGCGAGGTAATTCCTCAGCTGGCTTTTGTGTCTCCTCAGAGCTGAGCTGCAAAGCTCTTGGGAAGGATCTGTGCTCGTTGAGGGAAGGAGGCAGGAGGATAGTTTGGCTCCACAACACAGCTAATTAGGGGGGAGGCGTTTGGGGAGATTTCAAAAAAAATTTTTTTAATTGATTTTTTTAGAGAGGGAGGAAGAGAGAGAGAGAAACATCTTTGCGAGAGAGAGGTATCAGTCAGCGACTGGGGAATCAAACCGGACCTGCACCCTAGGTGTGTGCCCTGACCACCAGGATTCGAACCCAGGACCTCCCCGTGAACAGGGCCAGGCAGCAACCACTGAGCCCCACCGGCCAGGGCGAGGAGCTTTTTCCAAGGGAGACAGTGGGGTGGGGACCGCAGGAGAGAGAGCAGGAGCAGGCCTTTGAAGGGAGGAGTGAGTCTTAAGACTGGTTGGTCCCGGGGACCCACCAGGATCTTCAACCCAGATGGTGGTGGTGGTTCCGAGTTCTGGAATGGGGAGGGGAGCATGTGACAAGGTGGGGAGCAAGAGGAAACCGAGACGGCGGCATAGGTGAACACCTACACGGCCGCCTCGCACAACAGTTTCAAAACTACAGCTGAAAGACAGGACGGACACCATCCAGAACCACAGGAAGGCTGGCCGAGTGGAAATTCTACAACTAGAGGGAAAGAGGGGGGCTCACGGAGACTCGGAGGAGCTGCAAAAGGCTGAGGTAGGGAGATGCGCTCGCGAGGAGACGACTGTCCTCACTCCTGCTCTTGGGAATGAGCTCATAATAGAGTCAGCGTCCCAGGCCCCATGGGGAGAGCAGAGCCGTCCTGCTGGGCCCTGGTGGTCCCCGGGAAACCCCTTCCCCTCTCCGGGCCAGCTTCCTGGCTCTGCCACCCCCAGCGTGGTCTGCGGGTCCCCACAAGTCTGGACAGCGGGTGACGGGATCCCTCAGGCTCCGAGGATGCAGTTGTTACGGAAGTGACTCCTCCCAGGAGCCAGCTCCGGGGCCTGGGTGCTGTGCACCTGCATGTTGTGGGTCGGTCACAACTGTGCGTGTGAGCGGATGTGTCATCCTCCCGAGCTTCACCTGGCTGTGTCAATACCATTATTTTAATGACTCGGCCCCGGAACCTCTCCTGGCGGCCCTGGAAGCCAGCAGGAAGCCTACATAACCCTCCCAGCGCCCCGGGAGGGGTCCTTCCCGATCTGCAGACCTGGGACCCTAAGCCAGAACACAGGACCCTGACTCCAGCGCTGGTGCGAGGCAGTGAGCGGGGGTCCCTGCTGAGATGGGAGGGGGGCGGAGGCGTGTCTGCTGTGCCCCTCCCAGTCTGAGCTGCTGGGAGAGGGCAGAGGGAGGAGAAGAAAAAGGTCTTTGCTCTTTTTTTTAAATTTTTTCTTGGAGGGGGGGGGCAGGGGAGAGAGTAGCTGAGTCCTGCCTCCCTCTCCAGATCTTTAGAATCCTTCCATCTCTCCTCTTTAAAATGCTTTTACTGATTTCCGAGAGGAAGGGAGAGGGAGATAGAAAACATCAGTGATGAGAGGGGATCACTGAGGGGGAGCCTCCTGCATCCCCCCTACTGGGAATCCAGCCCACAACTGGGGCATGTGCCCTGATTGGGCATCGCACTGTGATCTCCGGGTTGGTTCATAGGTCGAGGCGCAACCCCTGAGCACCACCGGCCCCCACTCGCCCTGTCAAACCTTTCTGCCCAGAATCAATCCGGCCTGTGGCCTCGGCAGCACTCAGAGCCGGAAGTCGCGTGAACCCCAACTCTGTAAACACTCTCCCTTTGCAGCAAAGCGTGCATCCGCCGGCCTGCGGGGGGGCCTGTTGTGCTGTGAGAGCGGGGGGCCGGGGTGGGGGAGTAAG
>JAAGEH010000119.1:403001-469935 GCA_011751065.1 Lasiurus cinereus
GGTGCTGGGACAGTCCAGGCTCTGGCTGGGGTCTGCGTGGCCAGCCCAGAGCAGGGTCCATGGTTTGCACCTTCTCTGCTCCCCTTCCTTGCAGGCAGCCCCGGGAGTGGGGCGGGCTGGGGGGTCATGTGCGAATATTTATGTAAGACACCCAGACGGAGGGCATGGGTATTTATATAACCTGGCGTGGGTATTTATGTAATATAGGATGCGGGTGTATTTATGTTCCTTTTCCGAACCTGCGGCTTTCCCGGCTGCCCTGTGTGGTCTCTGCATCGGCGGCGTTGGTGGAGCACAGACGTGGGGGAGGGGAGGGGGGCCCTGTGTGTGTGTGTGTGTGTGTGTGTGTGTGTGTGTAGGCCCGCACCCCCTCCCCCCGGCGGGGTGCCTGGTGACTGCCTGCTTTCCTTCTTCCTCGGAGTGTACACCCCGGGCCGGGTGGATGCGCGGTGTGCGGCGGCGTGTGGGTTTCCTGCAGATGTGGACGGAGCGTGTGAGCTGGCAGGCTGGCACCTCGGCTGGGGCCGGCCCGGCGAGTGCGCAGAGGCCCGCGGTTAAGGCCGAGTTTGGCCAGCCCTGGGGCGGAGGCTGCGTCCTGGGGGCGCTGGGGACGGGCCGGTGGTGGCTCCTGGGCCGGAGCTCTGGCACCCTGCCTCTGCCTCCGCCGCCGGGCCCTCTGGGGGCTGGACTCTCCCTTCTCCCTTCCCAGGGGCGTCCGGCTTTGGCCTGGGGAGGGGGCAGAACCTCTGTGCCTGGCCCAGCTGCCTGCCCTGGCATGAGTTCAGTCCTGTGTCGGGGGGTGCGAGGCCGCCAGGTGGGGAGGCAAGAACCCTGCGTTGCTGCTGTGGGCTGGGGGACAGGGCTGGCCGCCCTGGGCCTGTGTTCCCAGGCTGCAGACGAAGGCCCCTCTCTTTTTTTTTAGAGAGAGAGAGAGAGGAAGGGAGAGAGACAACAGACAAACATCGATGTGAGGGAGAACTTGGAATGGGACCCACAACCCGGGCATCTGCCCTGACCGGGAATTGAACCGGCGACCTTTCAGTGCCCTGGACGGTGCTCAGCCAACTGGCCACCCCCTTGATAGTCTGGTACGCTGGCCCTCTTGTAGATACAGTGAGATTTTAGGGGTCCCCCTCCTCTCCCAATTTCCTAGTCTACCATTTCCTCTCCTCCCAGCTGTGGGGTTTCCTCCTCCCCTGGCCAGGTCCCCGGGCGTGCCAGGTCAGAGCAGGGGGTGTCCACCAGGGACCCTGATGTCTCACAGGCTTGGACACCTGGGTCGGGACACAGGATGGAGACAAGCTGTTAGTACCCCTCCCCCAACAGTACCCCTCCCCCACCTCCCATGCCACAGGAGCCCAGACTGGAGGCCAACAACCTGGCTTTGGGCCCCTCCACTTGTTCAGCTGCCCTCTTAGAAGACCCTCCTGGGGGTCCCCAACAGCCCACCCAGAGAAATGGGTGCGGAGCGGCCTGTGTGGGAGGCTCCTGGTGTCGAGAGGAGACCACCGAGGAAGGGGCCCCTCCTGCGGGGCACACTGTGGCCTGGCACGGTCCGGGTTCTGGGAATGCCAGGCCAGCTGCGGGGGCCCGGCCTCTGGTTCTTGGCCCTGGAAGCCTGGGGTGGGGGTGGGGCCGGGACAGCTGTGATTTCTGAGCCCCTCGAGGGACCGAGGCGCTTAGGGACCCCTCTGTTCAGCGTGTCTTCCTCTCCCTGGAGGTTGGAACTCGCTGGTGGTTGCCATGGTAGCACCACCTGGACGATCAGCTCCTGCATCCCCCTTCCCCTTCCCCCCACCCCTTTGTCCCCGATTTTCCTTTAGGGTCGATTTTCCTTTAGGGTCGGGGCTCATGACTGGCCTGCCCCTGAGGGGCTCCCGTCGGAGGGTCCCTGAATGAGGGTCCCCCCAAAGTTTGCTCCCGGGCCTTGTCTCCAATTCCACCCTTTGCCTGGCCCAGCTGACACCCCTGCTGAGCCTGCCTCCGCCATTGCCCACACCTGGAGGCGCTCGGGCCACCCGACACCTGGCTGTACTCAGGCCAAGCGAGGCCAGGTGGCCTCCCGGGGAGTGTGGGCTGGAGAAGGCGGGTCTCCCAGTTCCTGGGGCTCTGCCCGCTTCGCTGAGCCCCTGTTTCTGCTTCCCTCCGCAGTGAGAGCCAGCCATGGAGCTCCGTGTAGGGAACAAGTACCGCCTGGGCCGGAAGATCGGGAGCGGGTCCTTCGGAGATATCTACCTGGGTGAGTGTCCCCCGCTCCAGCTCAGCGGCTCTGGGGGCCCCCCACCCCGGCAGCTGTGGGGACGAGGAGGAGGGAAGAGGCCAGGATTTGAGGCTCTGAGGTCGGAAGTTGGTTGTGGGGCAGCATGTTTTAGCCATCTGTCCCTGGGCCCGCCCCAGGTGGGGTTGGAACTGCAGGTTGGGGTGAGGCCAGCTGGGGCTCCTCACAGAGGCGGCAGGGGGGCTCCCGCCGCTGCAGGCTGGGCAGAGAGGGTACTTCCGGCTCTGCTCCCTGCTGTGCGTGCCCTGGGCCTCAGCCGGGCGTGGGAAAGCCCCGCCTGGGTGAGCGCCCCCCGGGCCTTGTCTCCTGGGAGTGGGATGTGAGGGACAGAGAGACCTGGGCTGCTGCTGGCCCCGGCGAGGCCCCTCCCTGGGGTCCGGCCTCCGGGAATTCGGCGCAGACAGGCTTGGGAATGACGCAGGCTCCCCACTAACCTGGGGGCGGGGGGCAGGGGTCCTAGCTTTTAGGCTCCCTCTCTCCGGATGTGCTTCCTGCGGGAAGTCTGAGTTTGCTCTCGGTTTGTTGTTCTAAACAAATCACTGACATCTGGCCGGGTCCAGGCCCAGGAGCAGAGAGGCAGAGGCGCCTGCCTGCAAACGCCACGTCCCAGGCACCCCGGTCTGGAGTGGGGGCCCTCCCGGCCGCTGCTGGTGTGCAGAGGAGGTGCTGTGTGGGAGCTGTGACCCGGAACTGCCTGGAGCCAGTGGCCGGCGCCCGTGTCTCCTTGCTCCGGCCGGGTCCTTGGGAAAGGGGGAGACCGGTCAGTCTATGTGCAGAGCTCTTGGGTTCCGAGCTGGGGTGAGGAGGCCCCTGCCTCTGAGGTAGGAAGTCTGCTAACCAGGGAGCCCCCCTCCCTGCCAGAGGGGACAGGGAGAGGGAGCGCACACGGCCCAGCGCCTGCTTCCTGCTGAGCAGGGCGATCTGTCGCCGCAGCTCTAGCGATGGCACTGCTGTCCCATTCCCGCGTGGAGAAGCAGGAGCGCTGTGGCTCAGTGGCGCAGAGGGGAGGGAGGCGCAGTGCAGGGCACGGTTGTTGAAAGGCTGTTCTCTGACGCCAGCCCCTCGGGCAGGAGGCATTGGTGTGTTGCTACCCCCTGTCCCCAGAGCACAGCCTCTGTTTTTCCCAAAGTGGGTGTTTTGTGACGCTTCTCGAAATGGATGGATGAGGAAGTGGCTGACAGGGCGCGGGCATAGGGAGCGGCCTCATGTAGCCGGGGAGAAGGGGGTGGGGACTTGGGGGGTCAGGCCCAGGCCCAGGTCCAGGTCCCCAGTGTCGTCCTCGTTAGTTGTGTGACTGGGGTGTCACTTTTTCTCTCTGAGCCCCAGCATTCTCACCTGGGGAAGGGGGTACCCATACGCTTACTGTCTGTGAAATTGGGCTAGGGACAAGGGGTCCTCTTACCAACCACGAGGCTCTGGAACCGCTGGCTGGAGGGCAAAGGGCACAGAGACGCAGCTTTTGGCACAGACGCACACCTGCTCCTGGACAGCCCCGGTCCAGAACTTTCTTTTTCTCAAAGGGAAACTGAGGCCCGGAGAGGGGGAAGGGCGGGCCAGGGTCACTCAGAAAGCCAGTGCCCCTGGTCCCCATGCAGGACTTCCTGGGGACAGGGCTTCCTGTTTATCTAGGAGTCATCTAGTTCATTTTAATTTAATTTATTTTATTTTTGTATTTCGTCTAGCTCATGTTAAAGCCTAGGGCCAGGTTTCCTCCTGCTGTACAGGCTGGAGAGGAGTAATCCTACCAGGGTTTGGGAGCTGGCATTTCTGTACCAGCTGTGTGCCCTGGGGCAAGCAATGACCTCTGCCAGCCTTGGCTTTCCCGTCTGTGAAATGGGCGTGAAGCCTCCAAAGCAGTGAGAAGTGATGAGCTAGGTCACAGCGTGCAAAACACCTGCACATGCTCAGCCAGCAGTAGTGCCTTTTCGTGTGTCCCCCAACCCTCGCTCTTAGTGGGCATTTGCTACTGTCCTCTTGGGCAAGGGGGTGGGAGGGAGCCCCTTCTCCCTGGCTGTCGGTCTTCGTTGGGTACATGGGGGCCCCAGTCTGACACCATGTCCTGCCAACTCCTTCCTGGGCCCCTGCCTTGCCGGCCTGAGGACCGAGGTGATAGTGGGGCCTCCCTGACTGGCCTTGCTGGCTCCCTTTGTTCAAAGCCCTGGCCACTCTTGCTGCCAAGGCCAGTGCCAGGGCCTGACTCCAGATGGCCCCTGCAGGTGGGGGTGGGGCTGGGCGCGGCCTCCAGGCCCCGCTTCCCAGGATCCCCCGAAGGCACACTGACCGAGGCCCCCAGCCTCTCTTCCATTCGGTCCGTTGCCCCCATGTCCGGCAACATCGTCAGGGGGGGGCTGTGTTAGGACCTCCGGTTGGCTCGTGGGGTCCAGAGCTAGCCAAGCCCGGGCCCACTCTGCCAACCACGGGCCAGATGCCCTTGGGAGCGCCACATCTTTTAGTCTCTGGCCCTTGGTTCTAAGTGGGGGGCCATATGAAGGGTCCTTCACCCCCTGCCTCTGGTCCAGCCGGCTCCTGATTGTGTCCGTGCGTCTGTGTGGGTATCCAAGCAAGGCCCACGTGAGGCCCGCCCTCCTAGCTGGGACTTGCCAGACTCTCTGGCGCTGGCCAGGCCAGGCCCTTCTCTGGGACCAAGTTTGTTTTCCAGCCCAGACTGTCCCCAACGAGGCCCCCCATTCTAGCTGGCGCACCTGTCGCCACAGTTGCCTCGGCTCCTCCCCCAGGTGAGCTGAGCTGAGCTGCAGGCAGGCCTGCCTTGCTGGTCCAGGGCCCGGTAGGTGTCTGTTGTGTGAATGAAGGTGGTGCTAGGGGATTGGGACAGAATAAAGCTGGGGCTTTGGGGATCAGTTTCATTGATTTCAGAGAGAGAGAAAGGGAGAGAGGGGGAGGGAGAGGGAGAGAAACATCAGCGATGAGATTCCTCATTCAGCTTCTCCTGTACATCCCCCATGAGGATTGAGCCTGCCACCGGGGCATGTGCCTGACCGGGAATCCATCCTTGGTCTCCTGGTTCACCGCTCAGCCACTGAGCCACACCAGCCGGGCTGGGGGCTTAGTTTCACATCCCGGCTCTGTTGCGACCAGTTCTGTGTGACCTCAGGCAGTTGGTTGACCTCTCTGAGCCTCAGCTCAGCGGTGGAGAGGATTGAGGGAGGTGGAGAAAACGTGGGCAGCGTCCAGAAGAACATGGAGGCGGCACCCGGGTCCGGGCGGGACCCCTGGGGAGCAGCTGGGGCAGGTTCCCAGCGCTTGGCGGGGCCGGAAGGTTGCCTAACCGTTGGGCCCCTTCCCAGGGAAGTGGTGTGGCGGGGAGTCGTTGACCTCTGGCATCTGCTTCTGCAAGCAGCGGTGCTTGCAGGGTGCTGGCAGGGTGCTGGCAGGGTGCTGCAAGAGTCAGAGGCCTCAGGGCTCCTCTCTCCCCCTCGCCACCTCGGGGGGGGGGGGCAGGCCCCAGCACCTCCGCCTGGGTGGGGCCGCTGTCGGCTCTCTCTGGACAAGGGCAGCGGGTCCCTCTGGTCCTCCCCCGTCCTCACCCTCCCAGGTCTCAGTGAGGTTGAAAAGGGGATTTGTCCCATGGGTGGCGTTTGACAAGGTCGGGGGACATTTTGAATGTTGTTTCTCAAGGAAGAAGAGGGTACTGCTGTCCCTGGTGGGTAGAGGCCAGGGTCGCTGCTGGACCCCCTCCAGTGCTCGGCAAAGGCTCAGGGGCCGGAGACCCTGTGAGCCGCCCTCTGTCCTCGGCTCCTGGCGTCTCAGGCGCACGGCCAGGGTCTTTGCTGGGCACTGAGACCAGATCTCTGCCCTGCCCTCCTCTTTCATCGTCATCCTCAGCTACAGTTCGGGGTTCTGCACCCCCTCCTGTCGGGCCTTTGCACACGCTGTGGCCGCTGTCCAGCACAGCCCTGACCAGGCATCGGGACCCCTGCAGCCTTCTGTCCAGGGACGCTCTCCTCTGCCCACCCAATGCCTGCTCCCTCTTCCTTTCCTTCCATGTCCCACCCGGGGTCAGGGCATCTCAGGCTCCGCTCTGAAGCCCAGAGGTTGGCACTGGTCACCAAACCCCATGTTCCTCGAGCACTTTACAGTGTGCCAGGCACGCAGCTAAGCCTGCTGGCACCTCAGAAGCCATAATGAGCCTGGTACTGTCATCCCTAGTTCCCAGCTGGGGTGCTGGGTGCAGAGGGCTAAAGCCACTTGCCAGGGTCCCCTGGGGAGGAGGTGGCAGAATCAGGATTTGGGCTGGGAGCCCACACTGTTTTTGTTGTTGTTAATCCTCACCTGAGGGTTTTCTTTCTTTCTTTTTTCCTTTCTTTATTTCTGTCTTTCTTTCTTTCAAGATATTTTATTGACTTTTTACAGAAAGGGAGATAGAGAGTTAGAAACATGGATGAGAGAGAAGCATCGATCACCTGCCTCCTGCACACCCCCCACCGGGGATGTGCCCGCAACCCAGGTACATGCCCTTGCCCAGAACCTGCTGTCCTTCAGCCCCAGGGCCGACACTAACCACTGAGCAAGACCGGCTAGCGCTGGAGCCCACGCTCTGAACTGCTGTGCTCTCCTCCTGCCCCTGTGCGGGCGGGCGGGCGGGCGGGGCGAGGGCATGGCCAGCCTGGTGGACGGCACCGCGCCCTGCTCCCCTCCCTGCCACATCCCCACGATCCCCGGAAACGTGTGGGACGCCCCCAGCGGCGAACGTTGATGTGTCAGGAGCCCTTTCTGGTTTGCGAGGCACTTTCTCTCCCATGGCCCACGGGCTTCGTAATCTGCGTGTTTATTTATTTTTTTAAAACATTTTAATGCCCTTTTATGTGGCTCAAACATCCAAACACACAAACCCCAAGGCCCAGACACAAACACACGTGCAGTGAAAGGAGCCAGTCACAGCAGGCCACGTGTTGCATGATTCCATTTCTGAGAAATGTCCAGAAGAGGCCGGTCCCGGAGGCGGGGCGGTAATTAGAGGTTGCCTGGAGCTGGGGGAATGGGGGAGGGAGGTGGCAGGGTGACTACTCCGGGGGAGAGTGTTTGGGGGGATGATGAAAATGCTCTAAAACGGACCTCGGGGTTGGTGTTGCACCATCTCGTGAGCCTCCTGAAAGCCACGGACGGCAGCTTCAGAGGAGCAATGGCCCGGTGTGCGCGTCCCCTCCGCAGGAAGGAAGGGCAGCGCGTAACACAGTCCCCGGTGCGGTGTCTCCCGGCTCATGTTTTTTTCAGTGTTTCTTTATATAGAGACAACCAAACATAGACACATATTATTTCCTGCTTGCTTTCTCTTTTTTTTTTGTGCTGAAAAGAGAGCATAGGATACATAGTGTTCTGTGCTTTGCTTTTTCCCTTCCTGTCTCTCTCCGATCTTTCTGCTTCTGCACAGAGAGCTCGCTCATTCTGTCCCCATTGTAGTCCGCGTTGTGGCCGGCCCGTTCTTTATGGAACCGGCCCCTGGCCCGGCGGGATGGGCCTTCCAGTTGTTTGCAGGCTTTTGCCATTTATCACAAACGGCCTCCGGCAGACCGATCGCCTGGTCCGGGCCCCGGGTTGCTTTGGGCGAGGGGGACCAGTGTTCTCCCCAGTGGGAGCTGGGTGGTGGCAGACCGCCCCCTGCAGGGAGGGACCTGTGGTTCGCCCAGACCCCCTGGGCAGGCGTGCCCCCTGCCCCTCCGCCTCACAGCGGACCTCCTGCCACCTTCTGGCGGGGCTTTGGCCAGTGGTAGGTGGGAAACGGTCATAGGAGCATTTTCATCTGTAGGACATCTTTTCCCGTGAGCAAGCCATCTTTACATTAGTGATTTCTTTCTCTGTGGAGTGTCTGTTCCCGTCCTTCACCCGATTTGCTGGCGAGTCTTAGGTCTTTTTCCCATCTCTCGGCGCTGGTCATACTATACAAGGGGCCAAATGCATGAAGATTCGTGCAAGAGAAGGCCTCCTTTCCCCTGGCTGCCCGGTTCCTTCTGGCCCCCCGGGACCCGGGCTGGCTTCCCCCCTCCGGTCTGTCTTCATCAGGAAGGCCGTCAGGTCTAATTAGCATATTACCCTTTTATTATCATAGATTAGCCAAGTGATGTTAGCTTTCTGGTGCTGAGAAGGGCTGAGAGTGTGTGTTTCTCAGGACTGTGTTTCTGGTATTTTTGCCTCGGAGAAGGGATTCCTTTTTTGGAGGTGAGGAAGCCATTTTTTTTTCCTTCCTTTTGATGGCTTCTGGATTTTAAGTCAGGGGTAGAAAGCCTTGCCTACCTCCAATTAAAAGACAGTTCTCGGCCGAGACCGGTTTGGCTCAGTGGATAGAGCGTCGGCCTGTGGAATGAAAGGTCCCAGGTTCGATTCCTGTTGGGGGAATGTACCTTGCTTGCAGGCACATCTCCAGTGTGGGCGGGCAGGAGGCAGCTGATCGATGTCTCTCTCTCATCGATGTTTCTGACTTTCTATCCCTCTCCCTTCCTCTCTGTAAAAAATCAATAAAATATATTAAAAAAACAAAAACAAAAACAAAATCAGTTCTCCTGCCCTGGCCGGGAGGCTTAATTGGTTGAGCGTCCACAGGGTGCAGGTTGGATTCCTGGTCTGGGGACCCACAGGTTATGAGTTCCATCCCTTGTCAGGACGTGTATGGGCAACCCATTGATGTTTCTCACGTTGACGTTTCTCTCTCTCTAAAAAAATCAATAAAAACAGCCTCACGGGAGGTTTAAAAAGAGAAGGCCCTTCCCCCTTCTTCTAACGTCCCCCCACCCATTATTTTATTTTTTTAATTAAATCTTGAGTGAGGACAAAAGAATACGTGTACAATATGTGCACAGTGCCGGGCACTCTTCCCACCACCCAGTTGGAGGAGGCCTGCCTGTCCCCGTGTGGCGACCCCTGGCATTCCTGCCACCCTGTCCTCGCTCTCCCCTCACAGAGGTGACCGCTGTTGGCATTTTTAAAAATGTTTTTTGTTGATTTCAGAGAGGAAGGGAGAGAGAGATACAAACGTCAGTGATGAGAGAGAATCATGAATGGGCTGCCTCCTGCACACCATGCGCGAGGGATCGGGCCCACAACCTGGGCACGTGCCCTGACCAGGAATTGAACCATGGTTTCCTGGTTTGTAGGTTGATGCTCAATTGGTGTTGCGCTGTTTTGTTGTTTTGAAACTGAGACAAAGTGTGCTTGCCTTCTTGTCTCTCCCTTCCTCCTTTGAAAAAATAATGGAGGTGAAATTCACACGAGAGAGACAGAGACAGAGAGGCAGAGACTGATGTAAGAGAGAAGCGTTTATTGGCTGCCTCCCATAAGCACCCTGACCTGACCGACAGCGGATGGGACCTGCAACCTTTCGGTGAATGGGAGGAGGTTGGTTCCAACCAACAGAGGAGCCATTTCTGGGTTCACAGTTCAGCGGCGGCTGGTACCTTCCCAGTGTTGTGCAGCCCGGTTCTGATACATTTGCTTCACCCCAAAAGAAATCCCTGTGCCCCTTAAACAGGCGTACTCCCCGTGTCCTCTTCCCCCGACCCTGGCAGCCCCCAATCTACTTTCTCTCTCCCGGGACTCAGCTATTCGGGATATTTCCTATGATGGCACCATACCGTCTTTTGCCCCTTTGTGTCTGGCTTACCCACTTCACATGTTTTTAGGTTCATTGATGTTGTGGCGTGTGCCAATACGTCGTTCCCTTTCATGGCTGCAGAGTCGTCCCCTGTGCGTGTCGACACATGTTTTTGTGCCCACGTCCGGTGATGGCCACTGGGGGTGTGGGCACCTTCTGGCACTGTGCACGGGGCCTCCTCTCTCCCTAGGACCCGGTGCTGAGATGCTGCGGCGCCCTCTCCTGGCCCGGCCTGGGGCCTTCCTCTGGGTGAAGCGTCACCGCTTAGCCCTTGTCCAGCCCGTGGGCATGTGGGCGTTGCTCTGTGTTCGCTCTTGTCACGCCCTCCCGGTGCCCCTGTTTCTGAAGAGCAGGCCCTGGGGAGGTGGCTTGCTTGGTCTTGTGTGTTTCACTTCACTGATAAACGCCAACCTGGTTCCAAAGTGGCTGGGCCAACGTACACCCCCTTTTAAAACTTCATGTATGGAGGCATTTCTTGATTGTCCTCCTAGGATCTGCTTTTTTCCTTTTTTAAATTAAGTCTTTCCTGCTGAAGGTATTACATGTCCCCCTTTTTCCTGATTGGCCCCTTCTAGCCTGCTTTTATATATATTGATCTCAGGGAGAAGGAGAAAGATGGAAACATCAGCGATGAGAATCATTGATTGGCTGCCTCCTGCACGCCCCCTGCTGGCGATTGAACCCAAAGCCTGGGCATGTGCCCTTGACCGGAATTGAACCTTGACCTCCTGGTTCATAGGTTGACACTCAACCCCTGAGCACACTGGCTGGGCCACCCCACCTTTTTTTTTTTTTTTTTTAATATAAACTTTTGGTTCACATGGGCTTCTTCCTGGAATGCGCCGGGAGCTGGGGTGACTTTGTCGCGTGGCCGGCCAGGTGTGCCAGGATGTTGATTGCACAGCCCTATCCTTCCCCCCCGCTTTGGGGTGCCAGCCGGATCCTCCTGAATTCTCCCAGGGGCCGTGCCTCTAGCCTTTCCGCTTCGTCTGTCGGTGTGCTGACACCACACGGTGTTGGTTAAGCAGCCATGGTCCGGCTCCCTGACAAGGAAACTGATGCCTCTCAGCCCAGCCCCCCGCCCCCCACCCTTCCACCAGGCCCACCCGTTATCATAGCTGGGGAGAGGGAGCCCACCCCATTCTCTCCTCCGACTCCTGATACCCCACCGGCCTCACCTCTGCAGCTCGGTGGCCCCCGCCCTCCAGGATAAGGTCCCCTCACATGGTCTGTGAGCCTTTGGTCGCCCCGCCTGTCCCCCCTTGAACCGGGACTCCCTGCTGCGTGCCTGTTGTTCTCTGAATCGGCCTCTTCCCCCCCACCCCTTCCCCGTGCGTGGCTGTGGTTATGCTCTCCTCCCCCCAAGCTGGCTCGGGTGCCCCCTGTGCCCACAGCTCCCTCTGCTGCCCTCCCTCGGTGACAGTGCTGAGCCCTCTGCCGCCCCAAGAGCACTGAGCCAGGCGCAGGCACAGGTGGTGCTGGGGGAGAGCTGCCCGCCCAGCTGAGGGGGACCCTAACCCTTGCTTCCCACGCCCCTGGCAGGTGCCAACATCGCTTCTGGTGAAGAAGTTGCCATCAAGCTCGAATGTGTGAAGACGAAGCACCCCCAGCTGCACATCGAGAGCAAGTTTTACAAGATGATGCAGGGAGGAGGTGAGGGCCGGGCGGCTGGGGTGAGGGGATGTGGGCTGGGGGAGCGGGGAGGGCTGGGTGGCCGGAGGCTGGCCTGGGGCCAGGAAGGAGCTCCCCTGAGAGTCCCCCTTCCTGGCCCCCCAGTGGGAATCCCGTCCATCAAGTGGTGCGGGGCCGAGGGCGACTACAACGTGATGGTCATGGAGCTGCTGGGGCCCAGCCTCGAGGACCTCTTCAACTTCTGCTCCCGCAAGTTCAGCCTCAAGACGGTGCTGCTCCTGGCCGACCAGATGGTGAGTGCTCGCCCAGCCGCCGGCCCGGGAGCCGAGGGCCCTGCCGGACGTGCGCTTTCCCTTCTGACCTCTGCTGACCACCAGGGGTTATGGGTGCCCGCCGGCCGGAGGATGCCCGAGCAGGGGGCAGAGCCGGGGACATGGCGCAGGTCTGGTTCCTTAACCGCTGGCTGTAAAAGGGGAGGTGGTGGCTAAGGCAGGTGCCCAGGCTCCGCTTCAGGCCTGCTGGGCTGGGCTCCAGGGTGCGGCCTGTGAGGCCTTATGCCACCTGCAGGCAGAGGCCCCATCCTGTCCCAGTGAGGCAGCTGCGGTGAGCTAAGCCTCTCCAAAGTCAGTCCCCTCAGGTGAGACTCTCCCCTCTGCTGGGCTGTTGGGGGGTCAGGCAGGATGCTGCACAGTGCCAGGACCAGAGGGCGTGCCTACCGCCCAGCATTCTTCGTTCCTAGAGCCCTTTATAAACTCAAGGGGGGGAAAACCTTTCCAAAATGTAGAAATGCCCCGGCCGGTGTGGCTCAGTGGTTGAGCGTCACCTATGAACCAGGAGGTCACCGTTCGATTCCTGGGCAGGGCATGTGCCTGGCTTGTGGGCTCGGTCCCCAGTGCAGGAGGCAGCCCATCAGTGATTCTCTCTCACCATGGATGTTTCTCTCGTTCCCTCTCCCTTCCTCTCTGAAATCAATAAAGACATATAAAAATATTGCCTGCGATTTTCAGCTAAAGATGTGTATGCTGAGGAGGGTGGTCAGTCTCTTAGGACAGGAGAGTCAGAGGTTCAGGAAATACTTGGCAACAGACACCAGGGAGGCCTTAGATTTACAGAGGACCGAGGCCCCCACGGGACTGGGCTGCCAAGGACATACCGTGTGTGTATGTGTTAATTCAGAGATATTGTTTCTTAAAATAATAAACTGTAAAGAGGGCCTGTGTGTCCGCCTGGCTTTGGGGTACTTGGGAGGCCAGGGGTTGGACCCTGTGCTTTGAGTGTCCTCTCTGTCATCCTGGCCACGTTCAGGTTCTATTGGAGCTCCCTCTCCCCCACCCCTTCAACCCGTCGCCAGAACAGGTCCGCTGACTCCGCCTCCCGGGTCCGAGGAGGGCGGAGAGCCAGGCAGGAGAGGCCTTTCCAGTTCTGGCCAGTAGCTGTGCTGCTGCCTTGCTCTCTTCCGGGACGCACAGCCACCTTTCCTCCTCCAGAGCCGCTTCCTCATGGCACCTCCCCCGGGAAGCCCTCCCTGACCTGCTTCTTTTTTTTTTATAAATATATATATTTTAATGATTTTTACAGAGAGGAAGGGAGAGGAATAGAGAGTTAGAAACATTGATGAGAGAGACATCGATCAGCTGCCTCTTGTACGCCCCCTACTGGGGATGTGCCCGCAACCAAGATAACATGCCCCTGACCGGAATCGAACCTGGGACCTTTCAGTCCGCAGGCCCATGTTCTATCCACTGAGCCACACCGGTTTCGGCCTGACCTGCTTCTTGACATCATCTTACAAACATCTTTTCCCCTCGCCCAGGGCAAGGGCCGCGCATGGTTTTTTTCATCTTGGTGGCCCGGACCCGGCCCACAGCGTGCGGTGAAGGCCTCTCTGCGGAGGGCTCGCTAGTGACACGCCGTCCCCTCTCGCCCCCAGATCAGCCGCATCGAGTACATCCACTCCAAGAACTTCATCCACCGCGACGTGAAGCCCGACAACTTCCTCATGGGGCTGGGGAAGAAGGGCAACCTGGTGTACATCATCGACTTCGGCCTGGCCAAGAAGTACCGCGACGCCCGCACCCACCAGCACATCCCCTACCGGGAAAACAAGAACCTGACCGGCACTGCCCGCTACGCCTCCATCAACACCCACCTGGGCATCGGTGAGCGCGCAGGGCCGGGGCGGCTGGGATCCCCCGACTCCCACCGAGTCGGGCCCCTCCCCCCTTTCAGAGCAGAGCGGCGGCACCCGCAGCGGGTTCTGCCGCCCGACTTTGCCCCCGGCTCCTATAGGCTGGGAACCAGGCTCACGTGGTGGTGCGACTTGCTTAAGGTTGTTGGCTTGGCACAGGCCAACGCCGGGTCTGACCCCAGCGGTGTCTGATGCCACAGCTTGTGCCCTGTCCACAAGGTTGGCTAGGCAAGGAGGCCCTTAGCTGTCGAGCGAATGGATGCCTGCCCTGGAAACACTAGTGTCCCCTCCCCCCACCACCTCCAGCACCCCAAAACACAGGCCCAGGTGGAGTTGAGAAGGTGCAGCCTCAGGTTCTTCCTCTGGAGGAGGAGTCAGAGGTGGCCGGTTTGTCTCAGGCTGCAGCGGCTGAGGCAGGGGGTGGGCACAGGGTGCACAGGGCTGCAGGGGGTGGGGCAGGGGGTGGGGCATGGGGTGCCCAGGGCGGCTGTTCCCCCTCAGTCACAGAGCAGGTCCGGGCCCCGGCGACCGGGTGCGAGGACATGTTAGGCGCACGCGTGTTAATGTGTCGGTGCTCCCGCCCTCGCCTGCCCCTCCGCAGAGCAAAGCCGCCGGGACGACCTGGAGAGCCTGGGCTACGTGCTCATGTACTTCAACCTGGGCTCCCTGCCCTGGCAGGGCCTCAAGGCGGCCACCAAGCGCCAGAAGTACGAGCGGATCAGCGAGAAGAAGATGTCCACGCCCATCGAGGTCCTCTGCAAAGGCTACCCCTGTGAGTATAGCCCGGGGGACCCCGGGGGCCCTTCCAGGGGGGGAGACGAGGCCGCAGAGTGTTGTCTGGGGTGCTGTTGGCCCGGCACCAGAACATGGACCGCGAGCTCTGTCGAGGCTCGGGCACGACAAGCATCCCCCGACCGAGCTCTGGCCTCACCTCCCACGGCCTGAGCCTCAGGAAAAAGGAGTCCTTCCTCCTCCCTCCCTCCTCCTTCCCTCCCTCCCTCCCTCCCCACGCCTGATTTGGTCACCAGGTGTGTGCGGTACTTCCCCCACCACCCCGTTCCCTGGGACGCCAGCTGGGTGCCCTGCCATTTACCTCCATCCTGACACTGTCTCCCTGGAGGAAGGGTCAGACCCCACAGGCCAGGGCTCAGTCCCACAGCTGTTGCCACCAATGGATGCCCCCGGCCACCCCCCCTGTGCTTCCCACCACACTCGGGGTCCCGCAACTCCCTCCCCGGGTCTGATGAACGTGTTAGCGTGCCCCCAGACCTCAGGGAGACGCGCTGAGCCGTGTAGGAAGGGTGTGAGGGAGGACGCAGGTGCTCGGGCAGGTGGAGAGAGACACAGGGCGGGGCCTGGGAGCTTCCCTCCCCGCGGCGTTGGGCCTGGCACCCGCCTGGAAGGCCTCCAGACCCCAGAAGGCTTCCTGGCGCAGGCTCCATCAGAGAACTCCATCTCCGGCCTTTTCCCTTCTCGAGGGAAATCGGGAGGCGGAGGGGCTGGAAGTTCCAAGCTCCTCACCGTGGCTTGTCCTTCTTCTGGTGCCTAGCCCCCACCAGGGCCCGCCCAGCATCGCCTCAGGGGGACAAGAGATGCTGCTAGTGCTCCTCCCACTTAGAACGTAGAAGGTTTGGGGAGCCCCATGTCAAGGACAGGGTCAGAAACCGGATATTAGGACAAAGGCTGTTTTTTGGTTTTTTTGTGTGTTTTTTTTAATATATATATATTTTTTTTTACAGAGATGAAGGCAGAGGGATAGTTAGAAACATCCACGAGAGAGAAACATCAATCAGCTGCCTCCTGCACACCCCCTACTGGGGATGTGCCTGAAACCAAGGTACATGTCCTTGACCAGAATCGAACCTGGGACCTTTCAGTCCGCAGGCTGATGCTCTATCCACTGAGCCACACCAGTTTCGGCTAAAGGCTGTTCTTACCACTTAGGAAGTCACACAGGTGTGAGGAGCTCTGTGCCAGGAACAGGGCCAGGGACCAATGTGCATGTTTTCTATTCTCCTGCGAAGGCCCCTCTCGCCCCTGATTTCAGGGAGGACACGGAAGTCTCTTAGGTCACCCTGAGAGTCCCCATCGGGCTCCTGGCCGGACTTGGAGCACGTGGCAGCTGTTGATCTGCCACCTCCTCGCCCCACGAGGGCGGTGAGCTGTGCACCAGGCTGCAGCGCCTTCACGGAAGGGTCGGCCCTTCGTGGTGCACAGCTCCTCCGTCCTCCTCCTCAGAGGCCCTGTTCGGGGGTCCTCACCGGAGAGAGAGCCAGAGTCCCTTCTGTCTTCGCCGGGCGCCCTGTAGGGACGGGAGGTCGGGGGCAAGACGGCTGCCTGCCGGGGCCCTGGGGGCGCGGGCCTCATGGTGGCCGCTCTGTCCCCGCCCCCCCCCCCCCCCAGCTGAGTTCTCCACATACCTCAACTTCTGCCGCTCCCTGCGGTTCGACGACAAGCCCGACTACTCGTACCTGCGCCAGCTCTTCCGCAACCTCTTCCACCGGCAGGGCTTCTCCTACGACTACGTCTTCGACTGGAACATGCTCAAATTCGTGAGTCACCTGCAGGCCGCGGCGGGCTCGGGGGACTGGTCGGGGAAGGCCCTGACGCACGAGGCCAAAGTGGCCCGGTGGGGGGCGGGGCTCCCGGAGGACAGGAGCTATGAGCCGGGCCGGGCCGGCGAGCCCCCCCGCTCCTCCCCCCCGTCCTGTCTCCTCAACGCCGACAGCTGGTGCCACCCCGGGCAGCGGGGCCCGCGCGGGGCATCGCCCCCCACCAGACCCACGGGCACCTGGCCGGGCCTCCGCTCCCTCCTGGGCCCCCGCGGCCGGGCGTGGATGGCGCTGGCGGGCCCCCCCGCCGTCATGATCGCCGCCTACACCCTCCTGCTCTTGTTGTTCTGCACGGCCCAGGCGGCCGCCTTCTCCTCGGCCCCTCTGGCCAGCCTGGACCCCTTCAGCGTGGTCTCTCTCTTCCTGGTCACGGGCCCCTGGGCCTTGCTGGGCGGCTGCTTGGTCTCCCTCTGCTGAGAGCCTGGCAGGGGGGTGGGGTTAGAGGGGGCTCGTCAGCGTGCCTGGAGCTCTGGCATCAGAAATGGTGTGACTTGTTTCACGTCTCTTCTGGGAAAGGGGGCTCAGCCCTGTGACCGCGAGGCTATTGCGCTCCCCTGCCCCCGCCCCCCTCCCAGTGCCGGGCCCACGTGCTCCCGCACATGCTGGTAAGGACCCTCTGAGGCCCGGCCCTTCCGAGATTTACCGCTTGGCCGGGTGAGCACCGGAGGCTGAGCCTCTGCTGTGCTTTCTCGGTCCCTTCTAGGTGCCCGGCGCCCCTGGGCACCCAGGGCCCTCCAGGTAGGCCGATGGAGGAGGTAGAGGAGGTGGTGAGGCTGTCCCCCCAGAGCTGCTGGCCTGTGGTCTGGACTCCAGGGCCCCAGTTCTGACAGCACTGGTGCCTGAGCCCATGGGGCCAGGCCTGAGGAGGTGTCCCTTGGCGTTGGCGGGGGGAGGGGTGCAGTAGGAGGGGCGTGGTGGAGAAGGCCCTGCCCAGAGATGGTTGCGGGTGAGGCAGGCCTGATGGACAGAGCCGGAAGGAGGGGTAGCAATCCCTGCCCTGGAAGGCCTGGGGCTGGGCACCAGGAGCAGCCTCTGTACTGACCCTGAGCTCATTAAACGTCCCGCCTGCACCCGCTTCGCTCGAGTGGCCTCTCCATTCCTCTCGGGCCTCAGCCGCCCCCCCCAGGCGCTCAGGACGGAGGCCTTGTTCCAGGTGGGGGGCCGAGGGAGGGATTGTGTGTCTCTTTCTGCGCCTCAGACAGCGGCCTGGAACTGCTCCTGGAGGCTGGGCAGCGACGAGGGTTTCCACAGGCCCAGGGGCCCCCGGGGCGAGGGTCGGAGGTGGCAATGGGGTGCCTTCACCCGGACCTTGCAGCTGGGAGTGTGGCCGAGGGCCCGGGCCAGCTCTTCTCCGGGCACCTCCAGGGGGTGGGATGTGGGACCCCACTCACTGTTGGGGAGGTCATCCCGAAGCATGGGTCTGTCTGGAGGGGCTCGGCCCGGCTCCGTTCAGCTCCACACACAGGTGTTGCCTTGTCCTTGGACTTGGCAGCCACTGGCTACGCGGTAACTGGTTAAAGTTAACCCGAGCTGGGAATGTCACTCGTCAGTCGCACCTGCTACATTCCGAGTCTCCGGAGCCACAGGTGGCTGGCGAGTGGCTGCCACGTCTGCGAGGCCGACCAGGACGCGTGCATCACGGCGAACTTGGAGGGTCGAGCTAGAGGCTCCTCGGAGCCTCCCATGGCATCGTCCGCCGACAAGATTTCGTCTCATCGGGCCAGAGTTCACCCCCGTCCTGGGGTCCCGTCGGAAGCAGGCCTTGGAGCCAAGCTGAGCAGAGGTGCAGGCGGCTTTCTCCAGCACTGACCTCTGGCTGAAGGCTGGCACCTGGAGGATGGGCCCCTGGCAGAAGCACCTGCAGACCCGCCCCGGGGACCTAACAGGCCTTTCAGCGGAAGCCAGGACCTGCGGGAAGCCTGCAGCGCCCGCAGACAGATGGGTGCCAGGCTGGGCCCGGGGCCAGGCCGGTCAGCAGGAAGATCCGCCCCTGGCTGAGCGCCTTGGAGCAGCCACCCCCTCGCGTCCGGTGTGAGGCCCGGAGCCCGCAGACCCGCGCGCCTGGATGCTGGTTCGCCGCTGTTCGAGGCCACCCGCCTGCCAGGGGGAATGGCCGGGCCTGGACAGGCCAAACGGCGCAGGCGGTGACTGGATGGATGTTCACTGGGTCTTTCTTGGGGGCAAATAAACTCAAGAGACTCCTGGCACGTTTCTCGAGGCGTCACTTGGCTCGGCTGGAAACACAGAGAGGAGCCCACCTCCGGCCTCGGGCTGCGGCCACACGGGGTGCACCTCTGAGCCCGTCACTAGGGTCCCCACGGGGAGTGAGTGCTTCCCTCCGACAGGAGGCTCCTGAGCGGGTGCTGCCGCTGGGGTTCGCTGTGGCTCTGGCTGAGCGGCTCTCTGCAGCCTGTAATGAGGGGGGGGGAGCTTGATGGGGGATAAGGGGGCCACCGGGACTGGGGGTCAGGAGCAGGAGCCCAGAGGTTCCAGGCCCGCCTGCCTGGACAGGCTGTGGGTGCGAGGTCGGAAGGTTCGCGTCCAGAAGGTCCTGCTAAGTCCTCTGGGGGAGCCGAGAGCAGAGCGGACCAGTTCACACTCCAGCCTCCCTGAGCTGTGTGGCCCAGGCAGGTCTGAGGCCTCTCTGGGCCTCGGTTCCTTACTAGGGTTCAGGGATCGTTTTGATCCCCAGCCACGACCTCCCAGCATTGCTGAAAGGCTGAAAGGCCAGGCCTCCCCGTTTCCCAGAGACAGTGGGGCCTTCTTGGCCAGTTCCCCGGGAGACACGGGGTTTGCCAGAGGCTGCCCCACCCCCCCGTGCCCCTGCGCAGGCCCCCACTCAGCCCTCAGCTCTCTCCTCCACAGATGCGGCCCCCCTCTCGCCAGCCCCCCGCCCTTCCCTGCGGACGACCCCAGGACCAACTAGGTAACGCGGCGGCCGGGTGCCAGTCCCGTGCCACGCTCCCCGCTCTGGCCTCCCCCTGTCCTCCCTCTGTGCTGGGTGGCAAGTGGCCGGACGACCATGCTCTGCCCGGCCCGCCTGCTCGGTGCCTTCTTCCTCCGTGGGCTTCGGGCCCTCCCTCTGCAGCCCCCCTGCGCATCCTGGGCAGGCAGGCAGCATCTGTGCGGGCCAGGGGCAGGGGACAGGCAGCCCCTGGAAAAGAAGCCCCCGCTGGAGGCCGGGTTCGAGTCCCGGCCTGGCCTCAGCAGCCTCGTAACGCCCTCTCTGGCCTCTGAGCCCCTGCCCTGCTGTGCTGGGTAGCCTGGAGGAGCCGAGGGCTCTCTGTCCTTGGAGGGGACCAGGTCGGAGGGCTGAGGGGGGCGCTAGGACATTAGCCCTCCCGCCTGACTGGCCCTCGGAGACCAGGGCAGAGTGGCCTCCCTCCCCCTCCCGTCCAGCTTCCTCCTCCCTCTGGGCAGGTTGTGGTTCTGTGTCTCTTGCTGTGGGATCACGGGTCCTTGCCAGGCCTCTCGGGCTTCCTGCTGCGGGGAAGAGGTTGGACCCGAGGTTTCTGCGATGCCCCTTCCCCAAGATGCCCTGGGGGGGGGCGCGGTGTGCTGGACCCCAGAGCGCCCTGACCTGGCCGGGCTGACCAGGCCTCCTCTTGCCTCCCCGCAGGGTGCAGCCCGGAACCCCGAGGACGTGGACCGGGAGCGGCGAGAGCACGAGCGGGAGGAGAGGATGGGGCAGCTCCGGGGCTCTGCGACGCGGGCCCTGCCCCCCGGCCCGCCCACGGGGACCCCCGCCAACCGGCTCCGCAGTGCTGCCGAGCCTGTGGCCTCCACCCCGGCCTCCCGCATCCAGCCAGCTGGTGAGCGGGGAGCTCGGGCCGCGAGCTGGGCCCCAGCGGGGGGCCGGGCCAGCCCGGGCCCCGGACACTGAGGGTGACTCCCCCCCCGTCACCCTCCAGGCAATACTTCTCCCAGAGCGATCTCACGGGTCGACCGCGAGAGGAAGGTGAGCATGAGGCTACACCGGGGCGCTCCGGCCAACGTTTCGTCCTCCGACCTCACTGGGCGGCAAGAGGTCTCCCGGATTTCAGCCTCACAGGTGAGCTGGCCTCACCCCAGTCCAGCCAGAGCCCCCCGTTCCTCTCTGTCCGCTGAGTCTGACACCCCTGGAGCAAGCCCCATTTGGGGACCTGACCTCTCATCCTCCACCTTCTCCTTGGCCCCATCGAGCAAAGGCCGACGTAACCCGCTCCAGCCAGTGGGAGCCCTGGGTGGGCAGTGGGGCGCTCGCAGGGAGGGGCTCACTGTCCCCGCCTTCAGGAAGCCCCGCCTGTCCCATTTGGCACAGGATAGAGGGCTGGGCGGATCCTGTCCAGTGGCCCCCACTTAGGGGCCACGTTTGGGGCCAGGAGAGTGGGGGGCAGGGAATCTTGGTTGACCAAGGGGGGTGTCCTGGCAGAGGCGGGAGGAGACCTGCTCCATCCTCAGCGGAGGGGTCTCAGCAGGTCAGGCCAAAGCGGGGCCCCCGGTGGCCGGGCTCGGGTGTGCGTGACCTGGGGCAGCTGCTGGGCAGTGAAGTCTGGGGTCATTGGGGTCACGCACCCTGCCCTTGGGGTGGAGCTCTGGGGGAGACTTGCCCCAAGCTCATCACCTTATCCCTTCCGCCCTCTCTGCCTTCCCCCCCAGACAAGCGTGCCATTTGACCACCTCGGGAAGTGAGGGAGCTCCATCGGACCAGTATTTGCTTAGGTGAGTGGACAGCCGTGCAGACGCAGCCCGCCGCTCTAGAAACGCCTGGAGCCCCTGGAGGGGACCTGTGTGTTGTGGAGGGGCGGGGGAGCTGCAGGGGCCAGGGACCCCAGAACCAAGGGCCTTCAAGGGAGTTGAAAACCTCTGAGCAGGCCTGGCCCACATCCGTTAACTTCTTTCTTTCTTTCTTTTAAAAATACAATTTATTGATTTTTGTACAGAGAGGAAGGGAGAGGGAGAGAGAGTTAGAAACATCGATGAGAGAGAAACATTGATCGATCAGCTGCCTCCTGCATGTCCCCCACTGGGGATGTGCCCACAATCAAGGTACATGCCCTTGACTGGAATCGAATCTGGGACCTTCCAGTCCACAGGCCAACGCTCTATCCACTGAGCCACACCGGTTTTGGCACTTCCGTTAATTTCTGGGAACCCCTTTCTCTGACCTTCAGCCCGTCCTCCACGCCCTTTGCTCTAACATAGTCTGCTGTCAGGAGAGACCTTTGGCCTCCGCAGGCCCGGGAGTGAGCCTCCTGGGACCCCACGTCCTCCTGAGGCCTTGAGGGGTGTATGGCAGCTCCCGCTGGGGGTCAGGCGTGGGGAAAGGGAGGTGTGGGTCTGAGCCTGGAGAGCGTGCACATGGCGGGCTGGGCTGGGCCTCCCGCCCAAGGAGGTCACGGCACAGACCGAGCCGGGACCTAACGCCAGGAACCAGCCTGTCCGAGGCACGTTGTGGCTGGGGTGGCTGCTCCCCGAGACACAGAAGGGGAGAGAGAGTGTCCTTCCTGTGGAAATGGAGCACCTACTGTGTGTGCCCCAGACGGGGCACCAAGTGCAAAGACGCGGGACCAGGAGACAGAGGTGAAGGGCGTCTGGCAAAGGCACCTCTAACCTGTCCTCTTTCTCTCATTTTTTAGTGTCTTCACTGTATTTTCTTTTAAAAAAACAACAACACATGGGGGAAAAACCACTCAAAAGAACACAAACGACAAAAACCCAGCACAAAAGCGACGATGGATTTTGTTTCATTTTTTACTTTAAATTTTTTTATTTTTTGGCCAATGGCAAGAAGATGAGATGCCCTCGGCACCGAGGACTCTTGTTCCTTTGCATTTCCCACTGCCCGCCGCCTTCAGGCTGCCAAAGGCTTCCCCAGACACCAGGCCACGTGTGCCCGCTGCCCGCCTGCCCGCCGAGGCCCTGCCCAGTGATGCCGAGGCCAGGAGACGGACAGACGGCTCAGCCTCGAGTGCCACGAGGAGCGGCCAGGAGCCTGGGGAACAGTTTGGTGGAGGCGGCTCACCCCGTGTTCCTGAGCCTCCGAACCCCAGGAGACTCACTCCGCCCCCGCCGCCCGGGGTGATGGCGCCTGGCCTCCCAGTGTCCCCCTGAGCGACTGGGCCGCCCTTTGCCAGGGGACTTCCGTGGTGGGCGGAAAGGTGACGGGCCGAGCGTCCTCCTGTGCCTGTGTGTGCGGATGGGACCTGCATCTCCCAGGACAGCGGGGTGCCCCCTGCCAGGCGGAGTTTCCGCTCTCATCCCTCTAACCTGGACCCGGGGCGGGTGGCGACCTGCGGGCGTCTCTAGAAGGGCCCAGCGTGTCCTGGCCACCACCAACCCGCCCCTCAGCACCCGTGGCCTCCCTGTCCCCCAATGCCTGAAGACTCCCAGCAAGCACCTGGCTCCCGGGGTGTGGATGAATTTCCTGGTCCTGACACCCCCCGGGGGCGACCCCCCAGCACCCGGCCTCTCCAGCCAGGAGCCTGGGTCGGGGCTGGGCGCCGGCCTTACCCGCCCCTCCTAGTTAACACCCGTTTTTATTTCTGTTTGTTTTCTCTTGTGTGTATTTCCTAATTTATTTACCTCTGCTTCCCCTTCTGACTTTTTCTTTTCTTTCTTTTTTTTTTTTTAATTAAAGAGCAAAGCTTTTTATAACTTTGTAATTTAAAAAAACTGAAAAAAAAATACCGAAGAACTTTGGGGGGAATTTTGTACTTTTTTCCTGTGTAAATATTGGACTTTTTTGAGCTTTATTGTGGTTGTTCATTTGAAGTAATAAAGTAGAAAAGGATAAAGTGATGTGGGCAGCCCACACTCCACCTCCTCCTTGCTCCGGGGGTCTCTCCTCCGTGGACCTGGGAGAGAGAGCGGCTGGGGTTACACCAGAGCTTCGAGGACCCAAGACACACACCAGGGAGTGAGTTCTGACCCCCGAGGCGGGGCAAGGGCCTGAGAGTCTGCATCCTAACCAGCTCCAGAGGTGCCCAAGGCCCAGGGCGCAGAAGAGAGAGGTTCAGACAGTTCTCCCCACAGGAATTCCGAGTCAGGTCTGCTCCTCTGCCCTCAGATGGGAGAGTCAGAGCTGAAGTCATCTGCACAAGTTCACCCGGCATCTCTGGGGGCAGAACCAGGAGCTGAGCCCCGAAAGGGAGGGCACTGGAGTCCGAGGTCAGTGGCGACTGTACCGCAGGTGACCTTGGTGGTCCTCCATCGGAGCCTTGAGAAAGGGGAGGCCCTTTGTCTCGCCGGCTTAGAAAAGCAGGTGCCTGTCGGCCTGCATTCATCCAACACGGATTACTTCCCTATTTCTCTATCGCCACAGTCTCCACCCGCAGACGAGAGCAGAGCTACTTGACCTCTTGACCCAGGGGGTCAGCCTGGAAGGTGCTGGAGCGCTTAGAGGCTCCCGGGGGCACTTTGAAGCCCTGGGCACAGCTAGGGTTCCTTCCAGGGCTGCTGATACAGGACACAGCGGGTCTGGGCTGCCCGTCGCTACTTGAGCCAGATTCAGCAGAGATGAGATGGAGTCGGATGAGCCTTTGTTCAGTGATGCGGGCAGTATGGGAGAGCGGCCGGTCACCATGTGAATTCTGCTCTAACAGCTCCTAGCCGGCAGATTATATGGGGATAAGGAAGGAGCCGGGTGCAAGGAGAATGGGGGCAGGATAATTATTGCAGGGGCTGTGGTCCCGTGTTTCCTTCCAGGAGCTGGAAGTCCTAATAAGGTAGTTAATTTTTTCCCCCCATATATTTTATTGACTTTACAGAGAGGAAGGGAGAAGGATAGAGAGAAACATCGATCAGCTGCCTCCTGCATATCCCCTACTGGTGATGTGCCCCCAACCAAGGTACATGCCCCTGACTGGAATTGAACCTGGGACCCTTCAGTCCGCAGGCTGATGCTCTATCCACTGAACCACACCGGTCAGGGTGGTAGTCATTTTCAATGGTGTTAAAACCCAGCTCCTGCTCTAGCCGGTTTGGCTCAGTGGATAATGGACCAAAGGATCCTGGGCTCGATTCCTGTCAAGGGCATGTACCTTGGTTGTGGGCACGTCCCCAGTGGGGGCGTGCAGGAAACGGCTGATCAATGTCTCTCATCGATGTTTCTAACTCTATTCCTCTTTCTTCCTTTCTGTAAAAAGTCAATAAAAAATATTTTTTAGAAAAAGAGAGAACCTTCGGTGAGGCTTAGCAACAACAAAAGGCCTGGAGAGAGGTCGGCATTCCTGAGGCAAACTCCTGGAGGGGGTCAGGGTGCAGGCACAGCGAACAAATCAAAGTACTTGCTGTCATTTGTCCTCCAGTGAGTTTTCTGAGCGTGGACCCATCTGGGACCCAAGACACCCCTCATCTTCCTGCAGCTGTGCCTGGAGTGATGTGACATCACCCTTTTCTCCGTGTGGCTTTCATTTATTTTAAAATACAGTGGTACCTCGAGATACGAGTACCCTAACATACGAGATTTTTGAGATACGAGCCGTCGAGCGAGCGATTTTTGCTTTGAAATACGAGCAACATTTGAGATAGGAGTAATCGAGCGGATCGGCCGGCTGCACATGACCCACCAGTTTACTGCGACTCGAGTGTCTCATCGTTTCCCACACCTCAAGGTTACAGAACGAATTAAACTCCTATCTCGAGGTACCACTATATATTTTATTGATTTTTTTTTTTTTTACAGAGAGGAAGGGGGAGGGACAGTGAGCTAGAAACATCTGTGAGAGAGAAATATCGATCAGCTGCCTCTTGCACACCCCCCACTGGGGATGTGCCCGCAACCAAGGTACATGCCCTTGACCGGAATCGAACCCGGGACCCTTCAGTCCGCAGGCCGATGCTCTATCCATTGAGCCGAACTGGCCTTGGCTTTCATTTATTTTAATGCCGGGTCCTGGCTCCCCCTCTTTGGCTTAGTTTGATTTTTTGGAGATGACGTGTATGAAAACGAAGCAATGAAAAGAGCTGGAACCGCTGCATCCTTTCCCCCCAGTGCACTCCCACCCACCAGCCCCCGGACTTTGGCTCCCGCCTCCTGTGCTGCTCACTCTGGGAGCTGATGCACGCCGGAGGGGGCACCCGGGAGGGAGCGGGCAGCTGACAGCTCGGAGGAAGTGGCGTTTCAGCTGAGGCCAGAGGGGGGACCGGGATGTGTCAGCCTTGCCGTCAATTTATTCTAATACGAATGCCAGGTAATCGCCGGGGAATTTTGCCCAGACTGGAAGGGCAACCATGCCGCCGGGTGAGTCATGCTCATCTCAGGCAGCCAGCGTGGCTGGTTGTGTGGGTGCCCGCGCCTGGCTGGGGTGGGGTGGAGCGGAGAACCGCGGAGCGCAGGCAGGGTCTGAGACCAAAGGCCGGCTCGGCCCTCCGTGACCTTGGGCGTGTCCGGCTCCGTTCTCTCCTCTGTGCAGAGGGGTGATCATTGCTGCTGAAGTAGCTGTGGCGGGTTCTGTGAGAGCTCCCTGCCTGGCCCTGGTCCCAGCCCTGTGCCATCCACCCCGCAGGCAGGTGCATTATGCTGCCCACTGTATAGGCAAGGAGGACACCGAGGCGCAGAGGAGACTGCCTGGCTCACAGCCCGTGGACCTCCCAGGCCTGGGAACACATTTCCGTTATTTTTATTTTTTCAGTCCTCACCAGGGATATGCTTTTCTTGATCTAGGAGCGAGAGAAAGGGCCCAGCGGTGTGGCTCAGGGGTTGAGCATCCACCTATGAACCAGGAGGTCACGGTTTGATTCCCCGTCAGGGCACATGCCCGGGTTGTGGGCTCAATTTTCAGTGGGGGTCGGGGGTGTGTGCAGGAGGCAAAGGATCAATGATTCTCTCTCATCATTGATGTTTCTCTCTGAAATCAATAAAAATACAGCCCTGACCGGTTTGGCTCAGTGAATAGAGCGTCGGCCTGTGGACTCAGGGTCCCGGGTTTGATTCCGGACCATCAAGGGCATGTGCCTTGGTTGCGGGCACACCTCCAGGGGGGGATGTGCAGGAGGCAGCTGATTGATGTTTCTAACTCTCCCTCTCCCTTCCTCTCTGTAAAAAAATCAATAAAATATATTTTAAAAAATAATAAAAAATTAAAAATATATATATTTTTAAAAAAGAGCGAGAGGAAAGGAGAGGGAAACATTGACTGGCTGCACCCCCCCCCCCCCCACACACACACCCTGACCTGGGGTCGAACCCATAACCTTTTGGTGTAGGGGACAGCACTCCAACCAGTTGAGCCACCTGGCCAGGGCTAGATATTTTTAAAAATTTTTTTCAGTTACAGTTGACATTCACTATTATATTAGCTTCAGGTGCTCATATATCGCTTACAAAGTGATCATTCTGGTAAGTGTAGCAGCACCTGACACCATATAGTTACTACAATGTTAAGGACTATGTTCCCTATGCTGTACCTCCCATCCCGGGACTGTTTTGTAACTGCCAATTTCTTTACCCTTTCACCTTTTAGAACTGCCTATTTCTTTTTAAAAAAATTATATTTCTGCCCTAACCGGGTTGGCTCAGTGGATAGAGCGTTGGCCTGAGGACTGAAAGGTCTCAGGTTTGATTCTGGTCAAGGGCCTGTACCTTGGTTGTAGGCACATCCCCAGTATGTGCAGGAGGCAGCTGATCCATGTTTCTCTCCCATCGATGTTTCTAACTCTCTATCCCTCTCCCTTCCTCTCTGTAAAAAAAATCAATAAAATGTATTTTTTTTTTAAATTATATTTCTATTGATTTCAGAGAGGAAGGGAGAGGGAGAGAGAGATAGAAACATCAATGATGAGAGAGAATCATTGATGGGCTGCCTCCTGCACACCCCTCAGTGGGGATTGAGCCTGCAACCTGGGCATGTGAGTCAAACCATGACCTGGTTCATAGGTCGACACTCAATGACTGAGTCATACTGGCAGGGCAGTAACTACATGTTTCAAACGCGTGGTGTGATCTTGGCTGCTGGGGGCTCCCAGCCTAGTGGGGGAAAAAAATCAGACTAGCAAGTGGCTGGTCCCAAACCAGAATCCTATATGAACTGGGGACAAAGGCGGAAGGGAATGTGGCAGGAGTCATCAAGGAATGTGTTACAGCTGAAACCGGTTTGGCTCCGTGGATAAAGCATCGGCCTGTGGACTGGAGGGTCCCAGGTTCGATTCTGGTCAAGGGCACATACATGCCTTGCTTGTGGGCACATCCCCCGTGGGGGATGTGTAGGAGGCAGCTGATCGATGTTTCTAGCTCTTTGTCCCTTTCCCTTCCTCTCTGTGAAACATCAATAAAATATATATTTTTTTAAAAAAAGGAATGTGTTTCAGAGATTGCTGAGCCTGGCTAGTGTGGCTAGGTTGGCTGAGCTTCCTCCTATGAACTAAAAGGTCAGGGCACATGCCCGGTTGTGGGTTCAATCCCAGTTTTTCTCTCTCTTTCTCTCCCCCTCTCTTTAAAGTCAATAAAAACATATGAAAACAGCCCAGCTGGTGTGACTCAGCGGTTGAGCACTGACCTCTGAACCAGGAGGTCACAGTTTGATTTCTGGTCAGGGCACATGCCCTGGTTGCAGGCTCGATCCCCAGTGTGTGGTGCGCTGTAGGCAGCCGCTCATTATTCATGATTCTATTCCTCTCTCTTCCTCTCTGAAATTAATTTAAAAAAAAATTTTTTTTTAAGAAGAAGGCAGAGGGAACCAATGGGCAGGGAGAGGAGGCCCGGGCTGGGATACTCCTTGAGGTTGGTCCGCAGGTAGGAGGAGGCTGAAGAGCCCTCAAGGCGGGTGGGGGTGGGGCAGGTAATAGTGCGTGGCCAGCAGCAGGTTTGGAGGAGGAGGTGGGGGAGGCAGGGAGAACTGGTCCAGGACAGGAGGAGGGCTCAGCCCCCAGGGAACTGGGCTGTCACTTACCCTGTGCTTCTCATCGCCTGCATGTCCGAGTCACCTGTCCCTGCGCCGCTCCCTCTGAGGAGAGGCCGCCCCTCATTTCCACCTGCCAGTTGGTGCGCACAGCCCAGGGCCTGCCATGCACTTGGTCAGGCAGAGGCCTGAGGCCCGGGGCAATGAGACCACTGCCTTAGCAAAGGGGAGCGCCTTCGGCTCCAGTGTTCCCTCCCTCCCCCACCCTGCTCTACGTCAGAAACAGATGTGGGAACAGCAGCTAAGAATGCTGACCCCCCCAACCCCCGCTCACACCCTCTTTCCTGGCCCTGCAGTTTGGGTGGCCCAGGCACACATCCAGGCCCTGGAGCAGCAAACACACTCCGGGGTCCAGCTCGCACTGCCGATCCCCGACACCCTCCGTTCCCCAGCCACACGCTCCGGGCCCTGTCTCCCTGCCACTCGTGGGTGCGTGAGGGAGAAGAGGCCTGGTGTGCCAGATTCATGTTGCCATGGTGACGCCGAGCCACCTTCCCCTCCTCCTCTTCCTCTGGCTGGCTCCCCGCCACCCCTTTTCTCCCCCTAACCTTGAGGCGCCGCCAGCATCTCCGTCCTCCACTTGTCCTGTGTGAGGCTCAGCACACCCAGAGCTGGGATTGGCGGTGGCGGCGTGGCCCATGCAGGAGAGGCTGATGGCGTGGGCAGCCAGCAGTGTGGGGAGGGCAGCAGAGGGCCCAGCCCGGGGCGCTGTCCCTTTAAGGAAGTCATCCTCCCCCCTGTTCCCCTTCTTCCCCTGCTCCAGGGAACCCCCAGCACAGATCCCCACAGCCAGGAACTGGGGCCCCTGCCGGCCCCTGGGAGAACCCCCGGTAATCACGCCTGCCAAGGCCTTTCATCCGGCACCTTCAAAGCTGCCTGGGATTCAGGTGGGGCCCCTTTGAAGTCATCGCACCCACCCCCTGTTCACTTACCAAATCACTGAGCTCACTGGGACACCGGCCTCTGGCTTCCTCCTGCCCTGCCCTCCCCCCTCCCATGGAAGACTCTGAGAAAGCCCTGCCCTGCCCCCCAGCTCCGAGTGCCTCCACCCTGAGCTGGACCTGCCTCTCGGGGTGCCGGTGCTTCAGGGTGGTGGCCGCACACTGGCCGCTGTGGCTCCATTGGTGGGCATCAGCCTGTGCACCAAAAGGAGGCCGGTTCGATTCCCCATCAGGGCACGTGCCCAGGTTGTGGGTTCAATCCCTTGATGTTTCTCTCACATTGATGTTTCTCTCTCTCCTGCTCCTTTCATTGATCTCTAAAATTCATTACAAATAAAATTGGCCGAAACCGGTTTGGCTCAGTGGATAGAGCGTCGGCCTGCGGATTGAAAGGTCCCGGGTTCGATTCTGATCAAGGGCATGTATCCTGGTTGCGGGCACATCCCTAGTAGGGGGTGTGCAGGAAGCAGCTGGTCGATGTCTCTCTCTCATCGATGTTTCTAACTCTCTATCCCTCTCCCTTCCTCTCTGTAAAAAATCAATAAAATATATTTTTAAAGAGGTCAGGGCACTGCCTGCACGTAGTAGGTGCTCAGTAAATGGTAGAGAAGGAGGGACACTAACGCCAGCCCTTGTGTGTCAGGTTCTGGGCCTGCAAAGCGCTTTTGCGTGCCCTGTGTGAGGGCCCATCCTCCAGGCATTTTCCATGAGTTTTAAATCACACACACTCACACACACACACACACACACACACACACTGAGAGTAAGAGTGTCCCAGTGACCACATGTGAGACCTCAAATCCACCGTGCCTGGCACTTCCTAAGGAAGCGAGTCCTGACATTATTTTGCTTCATGCAGTTTAAACTGGGTTTCTGTCCATGGACACCAAAAGGGTCCAATTCAGGTAAGAAGTTAGCTGGGTCCTTAGCAGTCACGTTCTATATGTAACAGCAGCGGGAGAACCAGCGGTGTGCTAAGAGCTGCGCCAACATTTTTATACACATTGTGGGGGGCCGGGGGCGGGGGGACCCAAGGTCAGAGAGGCAAAGGCACAGGCCTCCGAGTGCTCTGCTAGGAGGTAATGGAGCCGGGCCTGGCTCTGCTCACCATGCCCCCCACTGCACTTGGCCAGGCCTCTCTCAGCGTCCGTGGGGACAAGGGGGAGACGCAGAGGCTGCAGGTAAATTGATCTGGAGCTCCGGGCTCCCGGCCACACAGCAGCTGGCATCGCGGAGGCTCTGCCCTTTCCCCTGCACTCTCCCCTGCCAGGGGCGAGGGGTGGATTTTGGAAGCCAAGAGAATTCAACCTGGCCCTCAGGATGGTGCGGAGACAGGAACCTTCAGATGGATTGTGATACACAGGAAGGAAACAGGAGGGAATCAGAAATCATTTCTGGCCCTGGCCAGTGTTGCTCAGTGGTTAGAGCGTCAGCCCTCACACCGAAGAGTCTCAGGTTCCATTCCCAGTCCAGGCCACTTACCTGGGTTGCTGGTTCCATCTCTGGCCCCAGTCAGAGCGCATTTGGGAGACAACCAATTGGTGTGTCTCTCTCACATCCATGTTTCTCTCTCTCATCTCTCCCCCTCCCTCTCTCCCTTCCACTCTCTAAAAATCAATGGAAAGATACTCTCCCGTGACGATTAACAACAACAACAAAAATCATTTAAAGTAAGTTTTAAAGCAGCGGTTCTCAACCTGTGGGTCGCAACCCCTTTGGGGGTCGAACGACCCTTTCACAGGGGTCGCCTAAGACTATTGGAAAACACCTATTTCCCATGGTCTTAGGAACCAACACACCGCTCCTCGGTGTAGCAAAGTGTAGCCATGTAGTGTACTGTTGTCATATGAAGACTGTTACCCATGCTACACCGCGATTCAAGACAAAATTTCATTTATTTGTAATTAGAAATAAATATTTCACAATATATAATTACATATTGTTTTTGTGATTAATCCCTATGCTTTAATTATGTTCAATTTGTAACAATGAAAATACATCCTGCATATCAGATATTTACATTACAGTTCATCACAGTAGCAAAATTACAGCTATGAAGTAGCAACGGAAATAATTTTATGGTTGGGGGTCACCACCCCATGAGGAGCTGTCTTAAAGGGTCGTGGCATTAGGAAGGTTGAGAACCACTGTTTTCAAGGGAGTTATTCTTTTTTTTCTCTATTTTGTAAAAAGATTTTTTTTTTCTTATTTTAAAAAGATTGAATACTTTTGCAAACAGATTTTGGAAAATACAAAGAAACAAAGGGGGCTGCCCTGGCCAGTTTGGCTCAGTGGATAGAGCATCAATCAGTCTATGGACTGAAGGATTCCAGGTTCACTTCCAGCCAAGGGCACATGCCTGGTTTACAGGCTTGATCCTCAGTGGGGGGCGAGCAGGAGGCAGCCAATCAATGATTCTCTCTCATCATTGATGTTTCTATCTCCCTCTTCCTTCCTCTCTGAAATCAATAAAAATATATTTAAAAAAAGAAACAAAGAGGCAAAGCTAAGATAATCGATATTCATAATCCTGTCACAAGAACCCACTGTTAACATTTTGTTACGTTTCTTCCCAATTTTTCTTCTAAAAACAGACTTCAGAACAGGCTGTCATTGCAAATTTATTACTGCTTTTTTTACTCACTGTTCTTCTTAATCATTTCCCCATGTTATTTGAGATGTGTAAAGAGGCTATTTTAATATCTATCTACCATAATTTACTGAACTATTCTTTGATGAGTTTCAGATTCTTTCCCTTTTTAAAAATTTTTTATTCGGGATTAATTAATTGAAACAGAGTGGGAGACGGCCTGGTCAGGGCGCATGCAGGGCACCAAATCCATGTGTCTCTCTCACATGGATGTTTCTGTCTCTCCCCCTCCTTCCACTCTCTCTAAAGACCAGTGGAGTCGAGACCGGTTTGGCTCAGTGGATAGAGCGTCGGCCTGGGGACTGAAAGGTCCCAGGTTCGATTCCGGTCCGGGGCATGTACTTTGGTTGCGGGCACATCTCCAGTGTGGGGCGTGCAGGAGGCGGCTGATCAATGTCTCTCTCTCATCGATGTTTCTGGCTCTCTATCCCTCTCCCTTCCTCTCTGTAAAAAATCAATAAAAAATATATATTAAAAAAAAAAAAAAGACCAGTGGAAAAATATCCTCGGGTGAGGGTTAACAACACAGAGGGATCCAGAAGGGACCAAAAGATACCTGGTTTGGTCTTTGCCGGAAGAACGGCTGCGTGCTGGAGGGGAAAAAGGTGTCAGTGGCCAGTGGCCAGGGGGTGGGCGCACGGTGAGCGGTGGGCTGGGAAACAGTTGGAATTGTCCAGAAGGAAGGGAGCCTGAACCAGGGCGGGTCCCGGGCTTGCAGGGGCGAGGGGAGAAAGTGAGTAGCAACAGTGAAGCTGCATGGAGGTGCAGTTGCACTGGGGAGGGCGCAGGGAGAGGGGGAGATGTTTATTCTCATCTGGGAAAGCCTGGAGGAGAGACCAGCAAAGGCGGGAGCAGCCAACCAGGAGTCCCAGTGCCACCTGTTGACCTGCCAGGTCACGGGGCCAGGTGACGTTCTGTCTTTGAGCCCCTCCCGGCAACACAAGCCTAAAAATACTCACCATCTGCCTCTGCCCCCGCCGGCCGGCCTCTGTAAGTGGAGACCCGAGAGTGCTCTAACCAGCAGACTCAGAACCTGGATTTGGGTGTCGTTTGGCCTGATGCTCCAGGGGAGGTGGGGATGTGAGAATCTGCTGGTTTGCAAGCTTTCTGTGCTAAGCGGACACCACCACACACAGCAGACAAGGACTGGGCCCTGGAGGTGTTTCCGTGTGAGACCGGAGAGCTGGAAGTCATAAACAAATGATCTTCAGGCCAATGACTGGAAGATAAGCCTTGTTGATGTTGGGGTAACCCTGAACAACTTCTCACCTGGGCCTGGGAAGGATTCTTTCTTCCTCCCTTCCTCCCTCCCTCCCTTCTTTCCTTCCTTCCTTCCTTCCTAATTGATTTCAGAGAGGGAGAGAGAGGTAGAAACATCAATGATGAGAGAGAATCATTGATGTTTCTATCTCTCTCTTCCTCTCTGAAATCAATAAAAATATATATTCAAAATTCTCTGTATGTTTGGACAGCTTACATGGCAGCAAGAAGGCGAGAGGGCTCTTTGGAGTCACTTTTGTAAAAACTCTAATCCCAAAAGACAAAAACAAAAAACTCTAATCCCGTTCATGAAGTCTCCACCCTTCGGACCTAATCCCCTCCCAAAGGCTCCACCTCTTTTTAAAAAATTTTTAATATATTTTATTGATTTTTTACAGAGAGGAAGGGAGAGGGACTGAGAAACACGGATGAGAGAGAAACGTTGATCAGTTGCCTCCTGCACGCCCCCTACTTTGAATGTGTCTACAACCAAGATACATGCCCTTGACCGGAATTGAATCTAGGACCCTTCAGTCTGCAGGCCGAAGACTCTACCCACTGAGCCAAACCGGTTTCGGGGGCTCCACCTGTTGATACCATCACATGGTGGGTTAGGATTTCAGCATTCAAATTTTTTTGGGGGATACAAACATTCAGTCTCTAGTAAGAGTATTGCAATCATTGGTTCCCAACCTGTGGGTCGCGACCCCTTTGGGGGTCGAACGACCCTTTCACAGGGGTCGCCTAAGACCGTCGGAAAATGCAGATATTTACATCATGATGCATCACAGTAGCAAAATTTCATGGTTGGGGGGTCACCACACATGAGGAACTGGATGCAAGGGTTGAGAACCACTTAGGAAGGTTGAGAACCACTGATTGCAATAATCCTGGGCAGAAAGTGAATGAGGTTGGTAGCAGTGGACAGGGGGGAGAAGGGGTCAGAGGTCAGATATATTTTGCATGTAGAGCCAATAGAATTTCCTGCCGAGTGGGGAAGGGAGGGGGAGGAGGATTTAAAGATGACCCCAGGAGTTTCGGCCTGGGCCCTGGACGGTCAGAGATGCCGGGTGTAGGGAGTCTGGGAGGGAGCGGGTCTGGTCTGTGTTTGGGAGGAGAGGGGGGTTCTGATGTGGGCATGCTGACTCTGAGATGCCCATTGGGCCTCCGTAGGAAGTGTTGAGCTAACAGCTCCGGGAGGAGGCTGGGCTGGGGGTACACATAAATGTGGGGATCTTGAGCAACATCCCCGCCAGGAACAGCCATGGGCTGGGCAGGGGGCGGCTTGGTGACCTCAGAAAAACTTTGCAATGGAAAAGCCTCTTTCTCTGCTTTGCAGTTTCATGGGGCGCGACTGCACGCAGCACTTGGGTTTGCATGCATTTCACTTCTACCCGCACCCTCCCCTCGACAAATTGCCTTTCCAGTATATTGTTTTCTTTTCAAAACAGGCCTACGTGGAGGGTTAGGAGACGTGCAACCCCAGACAGAGAAGTCTGGAACAGAGCCTGGAGCCCCACACCTCTCTGCCCTGCACCCCCAGAAACTCTGCGGTGGGCAGTTTGTTGGGGGGGTCGGATGCAGGCGGGGCTGTCTTGCCTGCCAGCCGCAGGAGAACCTTGGCTGACCCCCGCCCTCCCCGGAGGCGCGCTCAGCGCGCATGCGCGCCGCGGCGGGCGCTTGGCGGAGCCCGGGACGCTCGCGCCGCGGCGACCAGACTCCGGGGCTGCGGTGCCGCCCGCCCGCGCCCCGCCCGCCCGCGCCCCGCCCGCGCGGTGCGTCGCCCGCCAGCACACGCCGCTGCCGCCATGGGCTCCTGAGGTACCCGCCTGGCCGGCCTCGCGCCGGGGGTCCCTGCGGGGGTCGGTGTGGGCTCAGGGGGCGGGGGCCGCCGGGTTCGGGGGAGGCCGGGTCGGGGTGGGGGGGTGGGGGACACCCCGGGGGTCGCGTTGGTGGACCCCACGGATCCTCGCACCGAGGGCGGGCGGGCGGCCGGGCTCACAGGGCGGGGAGCGCCCGATCTGCGGGGTCGGGGGCCGCCCGTGGGTGCGCCCCGGCCCCCTCCTCGCCAGCGTGGCGGCGCCGGCGCCGGGCGTGTAATCGGACCTGCCGTGGGGGCGGCCGGCGGGCGGGTGGGCAGCGCTTTGCAAGTGGGATTGCGTGCCCGGTGGGTGTGCTGGCGCCTGGCACCGCCTAGCGAGTGGGGGAGGCAGCCGCGCTGGTTCGGGGAAGGTGGGGGGGAAGGTGGTTGGCCTGCCGAGGCCGAGGGGGATGCGTGCGCGGAGGGTGTACTGGCCCTGCACAGAGGTCAGCTGTGTGCAGGGGCCCCCCGCGCAAACCTGGGACTCCCAGGGTATTTATTGGCCTGGAAAGAGGCCGGGGAGACAGGGTGAGGAGGGTGTGTGTGTGTGTGTGTCCATCCTCTGGGTTGTACCTTTCCTCCCAGGTGCACTGCCCAGGCCCAGAGCTAGCTGATGCCAGGCCGTGGCAAGGCATTGAGGTTGTGGGTGAACATGAGTGTCTGTTCCCAATTCGTAACTCCCCTGGGGTTGTGCAAAGCCAGACACACACACACACACACACACACACACACACACACCCAGGGCACCCTGTCGCAAAGCAAGCGCTTGCACGCCTGGTACCTGTGTGCGTGCGAGCTGAGGGCCGTGCATTATTCATCTGATTGCCTGGTGCTTTATGTACAAGGCTGGCAGCAGCAATCTGTGCCCTGGAGGCCCAGGCTAACAAGCTCACCTGCACCTGCAGGGAGGCCCAGGCCCCGAGGTGGCGCAGGCTCAGAGGGGAGCCCTATTTGCAATGCCCCTTCCATCTCCCCCGGCAGCTTGCTCTGCTCGGTGGGCCCCCGAGGCTCTGCCCGGCAGGACGTCCTGTCCGAGGGTGCTGTGTGTATCCGAATTGGGGTGGGAGGGGGCCCGAGCGGCCAGGCCCGAGTGCCCATTTTGTCAGGTCTGGGACACAAACACATATTGTCCCCCGAGTACAGGCCCTCTCAGGTCAGTGAGGAAATCCAACTCAGGAACAAGTCATCGCAAAGATGTGACCCACATAAAGCAAGAAAGGGTGTACCCAGTGATTTTCTGTGCTGGGAGAGGGGCGACGTGGCCAGCAGAAAGGACGTGACTCACCTAAGGGGACGGCTGAGCTGCAACCTGAAGGGTGACGAGCATGTATCTTCATGCTTTCGACATGTACTTTTCCAGTTCTTTCTCTCAGAACTTGTTAGAGCTATTTGGCAAGCGAGGACACGGGGACGCAGAGGGAGTCCGTGGCTGGCTTGTCCGTGGTACGTGGCAGGCCTGGATGGAGTCACCCTTGAACCAGGACCTTGCTCTTGCTGCCTTGTAACTCACTGAGCATCTGCTATGTACCCGGCACCATGCTCGGGGCACGGGTCTGAAGATCAATGAGACCCGGGGCGCAGCCATTAGCAGCTCCAAGTCTGTTGGGGAGGTGGACATAAATAGTGACCCCAATCCAGGCGTGAGGCCCTGATAGGCAGCGTGGATGGAGAAGGCGGTGTGAATTCCCCGCCGAGAACCACAAGCATCCTGGGGCTCCTTTGCGCAGCCCTCGGGGTTCTGGATGTGTGGTAAGCTGGTCCCGCATGTGGGTGGCTTGTACAAGGACCCCCTTCTGAAGCTCCCCAGCTGGTGAGGCTTCCGGCAGAGCGGGTGCCCGTGACCCCTTGTCCTCGTTTACTCCTTTGGCTGAGTTCTCTGCAGTCAGGCTTTTGTCTGGAAGCTGTTTCTCCCCTTGGCCTTGGAGGCGTTGCTCCTGGTTTCTGGCGGGCCAGCCAGCTCGCTCCCCAGAAGGGCTCAGTTCTATTTCAAGTCCCTGCTGTGCTCGTTTCTCCCCGAGAATTCCCTGGAGTGGAAACGGCGTGCAGCTCTTTATTGTTTGAAACCCGGTAACGGTGACGGTGAATGTCCTTCTGGCTCTGCGGGGCCTTCAGGGGGGATTTGGTGTGGGAGTTGGGGAAGGCCAGCAGGTGGGCCCTGGGAGAGCTCTGTGTGGGGTCTACCGGAGGACCTCCACGGACAGTGACACTCCCTGAAGACCTACTGTGTGCCCGGCTGGGAAAAGAGGCCTGAGTCGTGCGTGGTGCCTTCTAAAAGGCTGTGGTGGGCTAAGGCAGTGGTCGGCGTGTGGCTCTCGAGCTGCGGTTTGCCGCTCTGTTGACTAATGAGTTTGTCGACCACTGGGCTAGGGCATCCAGAGTGCAACAGATATGTGCAAGACAGTGCTCGCCTTGTGGGAGAAACAGGGCCCCCAAGGGCCCAGAGGACAATAGGAACAACGGCTTGTTGATGAAACACTGACTGTGTGCCAGGCGCAGTTCAAAGCGCTTTCTTCAAATAGGGCGTTTCATCTTCCCACCACCCCGCGAGCTGGAAGAGTTACCTTCGCTTTGCAGAGGAGGCGGCCTAGGAGGTCAAAGCTGGGCTGCCTGGTGGAGCTGAGCTTTGAGCTAGAGGGTGTGACCTCAGAGCCTATGCTCTTTCCCTACCAACCCTGGGGTGTCCCCCAAGTCTTCCTAGAAACTGAATGTCCCGTGCCTTGAGGCTCCTGCAGAAAGGGGCTTGCTAGGCCGAGGAACGGAGGTGTGGAGGCCCGAAATAATCTCGCCTCGCAGCCCCGGCGGTGGGGCTTGGGCAGGCAGGCCTCTGAAGGCCCTGCTGAGGGGTTTGAACTTGACCCGGGTGTGGTCATCGGGATCCTAAAAGTGTCCTAAAGGAGGTGACGTCCTTAGCTGTATATTGCAGGACAGTATGATCACCTCCCCCCTCCTTCCTGTGTCCCCACAGAGACCTCGAAGCAGACACGGCCTCCCTCCTTTCGCTTTCCCTCGGCTCGCTGGCATTCTTTTTCGTTTTTGTGCCTTTTCCCTTCTCCACTGCCCTAGAAGCAAGTCCTTTCCGGGCCCCACGCGTTCTCACCAGCTTCTCACTCTGCAGCTCCAGAAGGGGCGTGGGCAGCCCCTTTCCCATGTGAGAGCTGCGCTGGTGTCCAGTGCTATAAATACAGTGGAGAGAGGGGGCCGAGGGGGACCGGAGCCCACGTGGATGCGCTGCGGAGGTGCCCGCGCTGCCTGCCCGCTCGCTGGGGTTCTGGCTGCCTGCATTGAAGCACTGCTCTCTCCACTGAGCCTCGGGCCAGAAGGCTGGAGTTCTTTGCACTAGGTCAGTGGTCGGCAAACTGCGGCTCGAGAGCCGCGGTTTGTCGCTCTGTTGACTGATGAGTTTGCCAACCACTGCACCAGGTCAGTGCTGAAGCACAGTTGAGGGGTCCACACTGGGTGGTGTGTGGGAGCTGATGGGTGTGGGATGAGAGGGGTTGGGGAACTCTTCTGAATTGGGTGCCTTTGGAGGGGAGGCCAAGAATTGGGGAGGGGAACAAAATGGTCACTGGCAGCGCAGGAGAAAGGAACCCCCCCACCCCCCGGCCTTGGGGAGAGCAGTCCAGTGACATGTAGAGAGAATTGGGAGGTGCAGTTCAATCCTTGCTCTCTTATTATCCCTGTGGCCTAAGGTGTGTTGCTTACCAGCTTCTAATTCCCACTTATTAAAAATTTGGAGGCCCTCCTGGCTAGGTAGGGGGGCCAGGAGTTTGAACTTGGGCTAGAGGATCCAGCTCAAGTGTTGCCCCAATACGCCAGGGTTGTGCGCCAGGGTTGTGCGTCGATCCCACTCCGGGCACATGCAGGAATCAGCCAATGAATGCCAGGGTGGTGGGTGGAGCAAAGGATTGCTGTTTCTCTGGCTTTCTCTTCTCTCTCTCCCCCAGATCTCTCTCTAAAATCAATCTTAAAAAAGATGGCAGTAATAATGGTGCAGCCATCATGCGACTGTCATGACCCAGTGTCTGCATGGAGCTCAGCGGCTCCTGGCATGTAGAATGGGCTCAGTAAACACCGGCTTTTATTATGACAGTAGGTCCACGTGACGGCACCGTAATAAGTCGGAACCCACCTACATAAGCACCTCCGTCACTCACATGGAGTACACACACAGCAGTCATGAAGTGAAACACTAAAAAACTTAAAAGAGAGATAACCATCCCTGACCTTTACTGTGGTAAATACAGCAAATAATAAAAAAACATAAAGCACATACGTCCATACGTCAAAATGACGGCACTTTTTAAATATATATATAAATACATGGGAGATGGTGACGTAACCACGAAACGACGTATGTCGAGTCTGATGTAACCCGTGGACTGACTGACTGTACTCTGCAGGCTGCTGATTTGCTCAGGAAAGAGGCATGGCGTGCCTGTGTGCCCTCCATTTGCAGGCCGCCCTCACGGAGCTGAGTCCAGTGGGAAAGAGCAAGCACGGAGCAGTTGCACTGGCACGGACACACTGAGAGAAAGGACATTCTCGCCTGGGCAGACACTTCTCTGAGGAGGTGGTGTTTATATTTAAAATATATATATATTTTTATTGATTTCAGAGAGGAAGGAAGAGAGAATCAATGATGAGAGAATCATTGATGGGCTGCCTCCTCCACGCCCCTACTGGGGATTGAGCCCACAACTTGAGCATATGCCCTTGATGGGAATCAAACCTGGGACCCTTCAGTCTGCAGGCTGATGCTCCATCCACTGAGCCCAACTGGCTAGGGCAGGAGGTGACATTGAACTGTCCCCATGTGTGAGGGGACGAAGTGGGTTCCAGGCAGAATGAAGAGCATGTGCAAGCTAAGGTCTGAGTTCTTGTCTACAAAATTGTTTGCCACTGGGGCTCGACACCTAGTAGGCCCTCAGTAAATGTTAGTGGAGTGTGATCTTCTCAGCCTCGAGAAGGATAGGAAGAAGAAGGAAAGGGGGAGGAGGCCATGGAGAGAAGAATTGGATGGCCCGTCTGAGTGGCTCAGTGGTTGAGTGTTGACCTAGGAACCAGGAGTTCACAGTTCGATTCCCAGTCAGGGCCCATGCCCGGGTTTCGGGCTCAATCCCCGGTAGGGGGCATACAGGAGGCAGCAGATCAGTGATTCTCTCTCATTGTTGATGTTTCTGTCTCTTTCTCCCTCTCCCTTCCTCTCGGAAATCAATAAAAAAAATATTTTTCAAAAAGGATTGGATGGTCACCAAGGTTGGAGTTTTCTCAGGTTCCCTCCCCATCACCTCTGCCTCTGCCTCTGCTGAGGGGGATGCGGGGAGGTCTGGGACCCTGCTTCGCCTAAGGACCGGGGAGCAGGGCCCTGCGCCGAGCCGTGGAGATGCAGGAATGAGGCAGGCGGCACCCGGGCAGCATGTGTGCGCATTCCTGGTGCAGTTTTAGCGCAGCTGAAACCCTACGCTCGGGCAGCCTCGGGCTGGTGGTTTTCCAGTCTGAGTCTAATGGTGGCTCAGCGGCTGGCACGGCGTAGGAGCTGACAGAGTTTCTGACAAATGAAACAGTTGGATGGGTTCATGTCATTGCCACTCTTGAGAAGTGACAGATGTGGAGGCCAATCAGAATGGGATTGCGTATTAGAAAGGAGCTCATCTCAGGAGCCCACGGGGCACATGAAACAGCCGTGGGTCTGCCCTATCCACGGGGCACATAGAACAGCCATGGGTCTGCCCTATCCACTGGGCACACGGAACAGTGTGGGTCTGCCCTATCCACAGGGGCACATGGAACAGCGTGGGTCTGCCCTATCCACAGGGGCACATGGAACAGCGTGGGTCTGCCCTGTCCACGGGGCACATGAAATAGCCGTGGGTCTGCCCTATCCACGGGGCACATGGAACAGCCGTGGGTCTGCCCTGTCCACGGGGCACATGAAACAGCCGTGGGTCTGCCCTACGACGGGCTCAGGCTGATGGTCGGGGCGGTCCCAGGCCTGGGCTGCGAGGCAGGAAGCCCCAGGGCCACCTCCTTTTCCTCCTCTTCTGGGGCGGAAGATCCCACCCAGAAAGCCTTGGTGCCTGACCCGCGTCACTTCCAGCCCCGCTGCACGTAGAAAAACTCGCCCCCTTCCTGAGTGACTATTTCGTGGAAAGTTTGTGTTGCTGATGTTGGTGTTTCAGCCTCTGGAAAGCAACAGGCTTCTCTGGGTTTGAAAACAGTACTGGTTGGTTATAGTAGATTTAGAACACAGAAAAGAGTGAGGGAGAAGACTAACAGTCACCCCGTATTTCAGAACCGAGAAATAATCTCTGTTGAAGTGTGGGCATGCTCTCTTTCCGGGCATGCTCTCTTTCCCGGCGTACCCCGGCCTGGTCTCACGTTCACAGCGCACCAGGCCGTAAGCACTTGCCCGGGGAACTAAGACATTTGCACTAGATACAAAGGAGCGGGAGACGATCTAACCAGTGCCCAGGGCTTCGTCTCAAACTCGAGGGGTGGGCAGCACGGAGTGGGGAGTCAGAGAACCAGGGGGTGGCCTTGGCTGCGTCACGTGGTCAGCAGTGAGTCTCCAGTGGGGTTATGTGTACCCTCTCTGCCCATCTTCTGGGTGCTGCAAGGTCCCAGGTTAGAAACCCGCCCCCAAGGGTGCATGAAGATGAAAAGAGGTGTGTGTGTGCGTGTGTGTGTGAGAGAGAGAGAGAGAGAGAGAGAGAGAGAGAGAGAGAGAGAGACTTGTTTTCCAATCTGCAATCTGTTTGGTGACCCCTGAATGCTCTAGTCAGTCTCCTTGCTGGGGAGCCTTGGTCTTGAACCTGGTGCCTGCGGCCACGGGTGGTCCCAGGCTGGCTGTTCCCCACCCCCACCCAACAAAGGGGTGGAGTGCCATCTCCGGAAGTTACCTGATCTGTCCCCCTGGAAGGGATTTTCACTCAGACAGCTTCCCACCCTGGAGACATTCAGGCAGTTGGATGCTTTTATTTGTCTCCCGCTCCAGCCCCTGTGGCAGCCTGCCCTCCAGCCCCTGTGGCAGCCTGCCCCCGGGAGGGCCTGGCCTGCTGGCCGGTGGTCGCTAGGAGCCTTCACTCTGCTGGGCCGCTGTTCCCCAAAGCCTCCGGGCCATCATTTACAGGAAAGCTTCGAGGGAAATAGCTAACCCCAGGCTGCTGCCCGCTGGCAGGGCCTCCTGGCTTCCGCCTCTAGCTTTGCAGTTTGCAAATTACAGTTCACCGATACTGTTCATTTAATTCTCCCAGCAGCCCGGGACCTTGGAATTATTGCACCAGGTTTGTGGATGGATAGACCGAGGTCCAGAAGGGTGGATTTGCCTAAGATCCTTTGGAAGGAAGCGCCCAGGTTTTCGATATCCAATCCTGGGCCCTTGCTGCTTGGAGCTCCCAGCAGCTGGAGTTAGCCTTGGAGAGGAGGGTGCTAGAGGATCAGGTGGTAGCCGTGGGGGACCCAGGAGACAGCGTCTGCTCTGCCTGAAGGTGGGCTGAGGAGACAGGTCCCCTGGGGTAGCGGCCATGGGGCTGGCTGAGGGGCAGTGGAGGTGGCAGGTGGAGAAAGGAAGGGCCTTCCAGGTCATGAACCACCTCCAGCATGCACAGGGACAGGAGCCACAGGTAGGGGGGTTGAGGAGCAGAGGCGGAGTGAGCTCTCCTGGGGTGTTTGGGGTCACAGCCTCACCTCCATGAAGAGGAGGTGCATCTCTGCACGAGTTTGTCCATAATTTTAAACAAACAGGATGTGGAAATCTGGATTTACCAAAACAACACACACTAGTACATATTTGCTTTACAAAGAAAGGTGGCGTATTGTGTGTGCGTTAGAGACAAGTGAATAGCAGTGCATTGAAGCGGGGGTGACGCAGAGGAGTCCCCGGCCCTCTCAGTTGGAACGTTGCATGGTGGGAAGTTGGCAGGTTGGCAGGGTTCTTCCGCTCTGTTTTGCCCGGAGGTATTTCCCACTCACCTGGGGGCGGACCACCGTTTCTGTCATTCACAGCTGTCAGGAGTGGGGCCGAATTTGTGGGTGTAGAGGAAGCCCGCCCCGATGGCTGCTGCATTTATCCGGCTGTCGTCCCGCACAGGGAGGTCTCTAGGTGTCCAGTCCTGCCCCTGTCCTTCACCAGCTGCTTGCTTGCAGACCTAGGGTCAGGCGGCCATTGCTCTCAGGCCCACGTTGTGTAAAGGCCGTGATGCACGCTGGGAGTCACGCAGTGTGAGTGTGCCCTGCAGGGGAAGCGGCAAGAGGGGCTTACCTCTCATTTGACGGCCAGACTGGAACGCTTGACCCCCTGAAGTTCTCCCCTCCCAGCCCCTCCTGCCTGCCTGAGTGCTCACCCTGGCCTGCCTGTTGCTCCCCTGGGCACTGGCACCTTCACCTAGGAGACCGGGTACAGCCGGGTGTTGTGCCCATCTGCCGTGGGAGCAGGGCACCAGAGCCCCTCTGTGTCTGGGAAGGGCGGAGAAGTGAGTGGGTCTGGGTTGTCACTTACTGGTGAGGAAATGCAAGTTCATGGACCAGGGTACCAGGTGAGTACGGGCTGAGCCAGGTTCCGAACCATCTTCCGACCCGGCACTCTGTTTGCTGGAAAAGGGTTTTTCTCTACCATTTCTTCATCTGGGCATCCTTAAAACTATATATTATCAGCATTTCTCCCCATAAATTGGCTTTATTTCTTAGATGAGTGATTTAAGTGCATCCTGCCTCTCTAGCAACATTTTCAAAATTACAGCTACTTGTATACTTTCACCCAGCAGCTCACTTCAGGGATTTATCCTACAGATGTGTTAATACATGCGCACAATGACTTAATTGCAAAGTTTGTCGTTGCTGCCTTACTTGTAAGAGCAGAAGGCAACCTAATGTCCCATCCACAGGGGGCCTGGAACACATTGTAGTCTGTCTGAACCCTGAGATACTGTGCAGCCATAAAAAATAAGATGGAGCCTGGCCAGTGTTGCTCAGTGGTTGGCTTGACCTGTGAACCAGGAGGTCAGTGTTTGATTCCCAGTCAGGACACATGCCTGGGTTTCTGGCTCAATCCCCAGTGTGGGGCATGTAGGAGGCAGCTGATCGATGATTCTCTCTCATCATTGATGTTCATCTCCCTCTCCCTTCCTCTCTGAAATCAATAAAAACATATTAAAAATAAGGTGGAAACTCCATGCACAGATAAGGAACGACCATCCAGATAGATTGCTGGGAAAGGGCCAGAGCCAGGGCCAGCGACTGGGACGCCTCCGTCTGTGTAGCCGGAAAGTGCGTTTGCTTGGGATTCACAGGAAGTGATTGTGGTGCCTCTGGGATGGCGGCTGGTACTGGGAGACTCGCACTGCACATGCTTCGTACCTTTTGAGTTCCAAATCGTGACCATGTGATGTTTTTTAAAAAGTTAAAATAAAGTTACATAAACATAGGAAATGTGTCCTCACCTGTTGCCCAGTGCAGGAAGGTCAAGGCTCAGCCTGCCTTGCTCAGGCCCCTGTGCACCATCTAATAAGTAAGTGTGCTGGGGCCTCCCCAAGAGAGGGGACCGGGCGTGAGGGTTTGCATGTTTCTTGGTTAACACGACACCAGTCCCAGCCCTGGAAACGGAGCCACCCCGTCTGGCCCCTTCGAAACACTGCTGTTGGCTGGCTTGTCGTTTTATTTTACTTATTTTTTATTCCTCACCTGAGGGTATGTTTTCATGGATTTGAAAGAGAGAGAAACATCGATTGGTTGACTTCCATATGCACCCCGACCAAAGATGGAACCTGCAATCCTTTGTTGTCCAGGGCAGTGCTCCCACCAACTGAGCCGCACCAGCCAGGGCAGCGGGCCTGTCATTTGAAAGCTCTGAGACCTCCCACTGATTGCGCCACACGTAACCAGCCGCCCTTTCCTCCAGGTACCTCGGCTCCCCATCCCTCTGCCTTTGCTCAAACCCTACCCGCCTGTCAAGGCGCAGCTCAGTTTCCACCCCCGCCTGGCCCTCTGACCTCCCGGCTGCTTTATCTGTTCCTCTCCGCCGACACTTAAGCTGTTTTACATTGTGTCCCAGTGTCTGATTCCTCCCTGGGCTGCGGCTCCTTTAGGGCCAAGGCCACGGCAGCTCTCAGCCCCTGATTTGTTAGATGTTTGCCTCGCTGCCCTCTTCCTGGCGGGGTTGGAAGCTGGGGCGGGGGGTAGGGGGCAGGGTCTGCTCCATATCCATGAGGGCAGGGCCTCTTCCATGTCCACGAGCACCGCCGGTGCCTGGCACAGGCGGGCCCAGCCTCACAGCAGGAATAACAACAGTCTCGTGGCCGAGTGCCCAGTGTGCATTCTTTCCTTGCACTCTCACGGGGACCCAGGAGGTACAGCTGCTGTGATCCCTCTGATGGGTGGAGAAGCAGGGCCAACATCTTGTCCAGGTCACACAGTGAGAATTAGGGTCCGGACAGCGGGCTGGCTGCCTCCAAAACGATGTTTCATCAGTTTACCGCCTTCCCCAGATCGCGAGTAATACCCATACCCGTGGCCCATTCTCACTGCCCGTCCCGCTGGCCAAGGGACCCTTGTCTTGTTACTCAAGTGTATCTGTAACTCTTAAAAGGTTAGTCTTGACTGAGATAACCCTTTGGACTTGGCACATAGAAGTTGCTGAAAGGTATATATTTATACTTTTTCAGAAATTGATTTTAGAGAGAGGAAGAGAGAGAGTGTAAGAAAAGAATATTGATCAGTTGCTTCCCGCACGCGCCCTAACTGGGGACCCAACCTATAACCTGGGCGTGTGCCCTGACCGGGGATCAAACCCACCATCCTTTGGTGCTCGGGATGATGCTCCAACCAACCGAGTCACACCGGCCAAGGCTGTATTTATATTTTTAAACCTCGCCTGGTGTGACTCAGTTGGTTGGGCCTTGGTCCATGCACTGAAGGGTGGCCGGTTAAATTCCTGGTCAGGGCGTATGCCCCGGTTTCAATTGATGTCTGGCTCTCGATCCATGTTTCTCCCTCCCCCTCCTCCTCCCCCTTCCTCTTTCTCTCTCTCTCTCTCCCCCCCCCTCCCCGTTTGGGAGAAAAGTGGGGTGGTCACAGTCTGGCCTGGTCTATATTTTTTAAAAAGACTTAATCACAGGCTGAATGAAGCGAGCCCTCACGGAGGTTTGCCGTCGTTGAAGGTTTTTGGATTACGTCGTTGTTCGCTTTATTCCTCCCTCCCCTCCCCCTCCCCCAAAGAGTGAAGGATAGGTACGGGATTAGATGATTTTTCTTTCCTGGTTGACACATTCACGGGGACCTGGCCCCAGGAGAAGGGGAGAGACGTGGCTTCTGCTTATCGGTGATGGAAGGGGAGAGGGACTGAGAGATGGGACCTCCCCCTCCTGAGGGCATGCTCGGCCCAACCGCGGGTCGTCGCCCTGCTCTGACATGGACAGCAGCTGGCAGTCCTGGAGGCACGAGGCGCAGGAGGCAGCTGAGCGGGAGAAGCGTGCCCCGTTCAGTTCATGGTGCCCAGGTCCCACTCTGCTGCTGAGCTGTGTTAGATGGAAGCGTCTCCGTATCAGTTAACAGAACACTGATCCCTCCCGGGCTGTGTTAACATTCTGGAGACGTGTGTGCAAGGGCATTGCCAGCTGAGCTCGGCCAGTGGATGTGGCAACTGCCCGAGCGAGCACCGCATGGCTGACGTTCAGAGGGTTTGGATCTGACCTCAGAAGGTTTCAAAGAGAGCAGACGGCCAGACCGGGCTGGCCTGGGTCGCAGATGGTTGGGAGGGGTGTTTTCGGCTGACAGGGCTGGAGTGAGGGAAGGGGGAGCGTGGTCCTTGGAGGGGCCGGAGCGCAGGCCCGGCTCTCGTGCTCGCCTGGTTCCCTTGTTACTCCGTCCCGCTCTCTGGGGCAGGGGTGGCTGCAGCCCCATTTCACAGCGAGGACGCTGAAGCAAGAGGGTCCTGCCACCACCATAGACACCAAGCAGCCGAGTGGCGGAGCTGGTGTCAAGTCTGGGTGGCTTGACCCTTGGGAATCTGGATCTGGCGGTGCAGCCGGGACAGAGGGACGGACCCCATGAGGCAGGGCACTGTGGGCCAGGACTTGAGCCCTCCCCGCCTGTTTCCTCGTCTGTAAATCACCGTGTTACTTTCCTCCTGTGCGGCAACCAATTGCTGAAACTCAGGGACTTAAAGTGCAAATTCACCCTCTGCCCGTTCGGAGCTCAGAAGTCAAAATGTATTTCGCCGGGCTACAGTTAGAGTGTGGGCAGGCTGTGCCCTCTGGGGCTCCAGGAGAATCTGTCCCCTTGCCTTTTCCAGCTTCAGGGGTCAGGGGTCAGGGGATCGGGGCCCTGACAGAGGCCCCTGGTCGTCTTCAGCTGGTGGCCCTTCCCCTACATCCAAGCCACAGTGCAGCCTCTCCCAGGCTCGCTCCCTGCTCCCGTTGTCACACCGTCTTCTTCACACGTCCACCCTCCTGCCTCCTTCTTTAGAAAAACCAATTTATTGATTTTAGAGCAAGAGATTTGTTGTTTCACTTATTTGTGGATTCTTGTATGTGCCCTGACTGGGGATTGAACCCGTAGCCTTGGCTTTAATCAACTGAGCCACCCGGCCAGGGCCTGCCTCCTCCTTCTAAGGACACTAGTGATTATATTGGCCCCTCCCTCCACCCCCAGATGATCCAGACCATCTTCCTTGTAATCACATCTGCAAAGTCCCTTTTGCCATGGAAAGTAAAAACCTCACCGGTTGGGAGCGAGCATCGGTGGAGGCCGATATTCAGCCTTCCCTACAGGAAACGGGGAGTGGGGTGGGAGGGTAGGGGCACCAGCCAGGTGTCCCCACAACTCGGAGTGGCATTGACTGAGAATAAAGTACAGGCGAGACGCTGAGATGCCCTCTGACATGCCTGAGTCCCAGGCAGGGGGCCTCGGTCAATGAGTGCTACCCATAGCTTCGTAGTTTCTCTGGAAAAGGTAGCAATCTCGAAGGGGAGCCCCCCAAGGCGTCTTTCCTGGGGGAGGAGGGGGCAGGGCCTGCCTCTGAGTTGTTCTAGGTGTCCTGGCTCCTCAGGCCTTGCCAGGGCCTGGTTGAATTTTGCATAAGGCCCTCACTGCCCTGTCCACCATTCTGTGCTCCCAGCGCCCCTCTGCTGACTGGTTCGGCTCCCTGGCCCCTGAGAGAGGACTTTCCTAAACTGGCACGCCTCCTTTTCTTGTGGGCTGGCCTTGCCCAGCCCCGAGCCCCTGACCCCTGACCCCTAACGCTGGCTCTCTGGCCCCAAGATGAGCTCTGTGCAGCCTGTGGCTGTTGGCCTGGCATCCCCGTGGCTTCCAGACCCCCTTCACGCTGCCATCAGGGGGCTTTGTCACCAGGTCACACTGCCCTCCGGGAGGTAGTTAGCAGCCTGGGCACACCCTGTGGACGTGTTGTCTCGTGCTTCTGTCCAGGCTGTTCCCTCTGTCCCCAAACCGGTCACATATCTTTCCAGCATGGCACACGGTCCCTGCCCCCCCGGAGCCTGACTCACGGAGTGCTACTGGAGTCAGTCCAATCACAGCTGTGGTCAGGGCCACGGAAGAGCCGAGCCACGCACAAACCGTAATAGATCACGGAAGGTGTGACTGTCAGTGCAGATGCGGATAAAGTGGGGGTGTGGTGAGGAGAGAGCGTTCTGTTCCCCAAGGTGGACACGGAGGTGGTGGAGGTTTGTCATAGAGGCGTAGAACCGAATTGGCAGAAACTGCAAAGGGCAAATGTTTCCTCATCCAGTCAGAGCGTATTGAGTGTAACTCTGTCCGGGCTCTGAGTTAGGTGCTGGGGGTCAGAGCTGCACATGCGACATGACCCCTGACCTCCAGAAGGTTGCAGGCTTAGTGGGGGAGAAGACAGATGAGAGTAGACAGCTTCTAGTCCTCTTTGGTTGGAAGCTCCCTTATTTTAGAAACAACCAGAAAATTACTAGACCGTTGTTAAAAACATCACCAGCCCTAGCCGGTTTGGCTCTGTGGATAGAGCATCGGCATGTAGACCGAAGGGTCCTGGGTTCGATTCCAGTCTAAGGCACGGACCTTGGTTGCAGGCTCCTCCCTGGCCCAGGCCCTGGTCAGGGCTCGGACAGGAGGCAACCAATGATGTGTTTCTCTCTCATCAGTGTTTCTGTCTTTTCCTCTCTCTTCCTTTCTCCCTAAAAATCAATGGAAAAGTACCTCCGGGTGAGGATTAACCAGCCAAACAAAAAACAACCCTCCCCCCACAAAAAAAAACACACAAACAAACACACCCATCTCTATCTCCTTCCTGCTGCTGCTATCAGACGGGCCAGCATGTCCTGATGGACACGTAGAACAGTCCCTTTGCCCTCCTGGCGTGGCCTCCACGCTGGAAGATGTGTGAGGAGGTGTGACTCAGCCTCCATCCCGCCCTCGCTCAGCCCATCTGTCCCTCCAGCCCAGTGTCCACCTTCCACAGCCGAGCTCTGCAAGGGCCGGAGGTGGGGAGGGGACCCAGGGACGGGAAGCCTGTGTGTACAGCCCGTGGCTCCGTGGCAGGCACTCAGTCACTCAGGTGATGGACTGAGTCTTCCCTTCCCAGCCCCTGCTGTGTGCCTGGCTCCTCCCTGCTCCCGGAGGTGGCAAACCCGGGTGTGGGGAGGCAGGGGCCCTGTCAGCGCTGACCTGTGGGTTCAGGAGTGGCCGGCCTCGGGAGGGGCCGGGATGTTATGGTGACTCAGGAGTGAGGAGTTGGCATTCTCCACGGGGACGGGGCAAAGGGGAGGGCACGATGGTGTCGGGTGGGGGCTGCGTGTGCAGAGACAGTGTGGCAGCGTTCAGGGAGGAGGAGGGGGCCCCAAACTGCCAGGTCCGGCTCTGCGGGGAGGGTGGCTGCAGCCCCACCAGATCCTCGGGTTCTCAGAGGCTCTCTGCAGCGGAGCGGCTTGGTCACTTGGAAAACAAGTGAAAAAACAAACCACACGGATCCCTGCATGTTTGAGCAGCCGGCTCCTTGCAGCTCACGTCCCTTCCCCTTGACCTTCACCCTCACCTTTCCGGAATCCGGGACACTTGAAATCCCAGCGGTTCCTCCTAAGTGTGCAACCAACTAATTTTGTGGCAAAAATGTGACCTGGATTGATGCGAGACTAATTACGGCCTTTAAAAATATCTCACGTTTCTCTGTGGAAATGCTCTGTGTTTGATTTGGGGATGCTGCCCAGACCCCTGTGGGCAGCGGTTCTCAACCTTCCTAAGGCCGCGACCCTTTCATACAGCTCCTCATGTGGCGGTGACCCCCAACCATACTTCATCACTGTCATTTTGCTATTGTGTTTTCCGATGGTCCTAGGCGACCCCTGTGAAGGTGTCGTTCGACCCCCAAAGGGGTCGCGACCCACAGGTTGAGAACCACTGCCTGTGGGGGTGTCACCACATACACAGCGTATTCAGCATCACAGACAGGCCCTCTGAAACCCAAAAAACTCGGCATCCCAAACTCGCTTGGCCCAGGAACCCTGGCTGCGGCATGGTGCACCCAGGAACCAGATTCAGAGAGAGCCAGTTACCTGCCTGGTCACAGGCGGGTGGCAGTGCCAGATTCCGGCCCCGTGTCCCCGGGACAGAGTACAGACGGTGGCCTGGCCTCTTCGCGGCCTTCGGGGTGGTGCGCAAATAAGGACAAGGGTGTGGAGCGACCTAGCTGGCAGCGGGGCCTCCAGACGGGGACAGAGAGGCAGACATGTTGCGGAGAGGAGGGGAGCGTGCCAGCCCCCAGCTTTTCCCAGGGGGCACGGCCCTGCTCTTCACACTTGGCGCTCGCATCCCGACCCGTAAACAGACTTACACCGCTGTGCTTATAACTGCCCGCGTGTATTATTACGTTACTGCCACATTGTGTGCGTAATAAACCTGCCCCAAAATAGAAACCAGAGGATGAGCGGACGCTGACATCACTGCCAGCGTTTTAAATAATGGTGGTGGGGGTACAAAGAGCCTCTGTCGCCGTGTGCTCGGTTATTTTTGGAAGTTGTGCTTCAGCGCTCTGCGAGAGCAGTTGGCAGGCCTGGCTCTCACATCCATTGGGTTCAGAGGCGTGGATTTGAGGGCTGCCCTCCCTGGGAACGATCAGAGCCTTGGATTTGAGGGCTGCCCTCCCTGGGAACCATCCCTGCCCGGGACACAGGAAACGCATCACTGGCTCTCTTTCTAAATCGGGCTTCCCATTTTTCCATCCTGCCCACCGCGTATGCAGAGGGTGTGTGGAAATTTGGCTGGTACATTTCCATCCTCCCCGATGCCAGAGGTCTTTGTAAACGAAATGGAAGGTGTTTTGTTTTTTGTTCATAGGTGAACACAGGAGTCCCAGAGCCACTCACGTGCTTTGGAAGTTTTTAAACAGATTAGAAAATTGTGTTTCGTGGGTTCATGGGACTTCAGATCTGAGAGTTTTTGAGAGCTGCAGACCGATACTGTTTTTGGTAACAGAATCCTACTACAGTAGAAGCGTTTCTGAATAGCACTGGCCTCGGTTTCTTTCAAAGAGCGGTGCCTTTCTCACTCGCTGTGATAACATTGTGGAGATATATAAACATGCTTACACATATTTGGAAAACATCACCAAGAAGCACATCTCTGACAATCGATGGTTGTAGAAAGAAAAGGCAAATTTGGAGCAGTTTTTTTTTGGTGTAAAAGCATCTGTGTTAAACTTGTTTATTAGGTTGGACAAGTGTTTTCTCAATTGTTTTTCTATAAGATAAAAGTCAGTCTCTGATACAGATGATTTCCTGAGTTATTGCCCATCCCATTACAAGTTTTGTGAACTCTGCTGTTCTATTGTCTAAAGTTTTTATTATGGAAATTTTCAAATGCACAAAAATAGAATAAAGAGTATAATGAATTTCTGCCAGTCACTTCAAAGTTAGCAACATTTGCAATCTTCTTTAAAAAAGTATTTTTATTGACTTCAGAGAAGAAGGGAGGGAGAGAGAAGAGAGAGAGAGAGAGAAACATCAATGATGAGAGAGAATCATTGATTGGCTGCCTCCTGCACACCGCACACTGGGGATCAAGCCTTCAACCAGGGCATGTGCCCTGCATCTATCTTTCCCCTTTTATTTAATTCATTAGTCTATCTCTCCCCTTTTATTTAATCAATCTATCTCTCCCCTTTTAAAGAGTAAATCCCAGACTTCCTGTTATTTTTCACCCTTAAATAGTTCAATATACATCTCTACTTTAAAAACTTTTAAAAACTTACATATATGTGTGTGTGTTTATTGATTTCAGAGAGGAAGGAAGAGGGAGAAAGAGAAACATCCATGATGAGAGAGAACCATTGATTTCTTCATGCCCCACACTGACCTCCTGACCAGGAGCCTTGACCAAGAATCGAACCATGACCTCCTTGTTCGACACTCAACCTCTGAGCCATACCAGTTTGGCAAAACTTTTTTTTTTATAGCTTAATATATTTTAATAGCAATCTTACAGGAACAGCACAGAAAGCAGACAATATTAAAAACATGTACTTCCATGTAGGACCGCTCCGAAAAGTATAGTGAGTGGATGGTATCACTGTATGATAAAAATGCCACACACACCATTTAATTGCCATCAATAAGAAATTTATTTGTTTTTCAAAAATCCAAATGCCGGCATTGTCCAGAAAAATTTAACTTTTATTTTATATTGTTATAAAGTTCAACTGCTGAAACTTGTTCACCGAATCATTTGACTTGCATTTCTATTAAAACAATTCACCCACACATGAAAATGGAAAAACTGCCAATCCCTGACTCCTGTCCCCTCTTTTCAGCTTGCAATCATATCCTTAGTACCTTTTGAGCCCTTGGGGAAAAGATACGTAACATTCAGAACTACCAATAACAGGAGAAGAGAAATTTTATTTTAAAAGAATGAAATGTTTCCTGTCATAATGAATTCTTAAGCACGTTCTCCACGTCGGTGGCGTGCTAGCTGCATGTTTTTTAGCCTCATTGTTACATGTTTGGCATGCAGAGCACACAGGTTGGTGTCTTCTAAAACACCAACCAGACAGGCCCCCTCCTCCTGCAAAGCACCGCAGGCCGCTCTCTGGAAGCGCAGGTCTGGGTTGAAGGCCTGAGCGATTTCCCGCAGCAGATGCCGGCAGGGAAGTTTGCGAACCACAAGGTCAGGGGACTGATCACGTCTAATTTCACCAAGTGCCCGGGTACCAGGCCCGTCACGATGTTTCTTCACCCCTCCAGGAGAGGGCGCACTATCGCGAGCGGCTTTGGCAGCCAGTTGCCTCCTCAGTGCTTTACCCGGGTCCCTGGGGGGCAGTCTGCTTTGTATGGGCCGAGGCACAGAGACCCCTTTGCTGACCCGCTTCTCCTAAGGCTGGAGCTTGGCGAGCCGGAGGCGGCGCAGGCGTTAGAGAGCCAGGCGGCTGTGAACACAGTTCGGGCAAAACTTTTTCATTTTGCCAAAACCGGTTTGGCTGCGGACTGAAAGGTCCCAGGCTTGATTCCGGTCAAGGGCATGTTCCTTGGTTGTGGGCACATCCACAGTGGGGGGCGTGCAAGAGGCAGCTGATCGATGTCTCTCTTTCATCCATGTTTCTAACTCTCTATTCCTCTCCGTAAAAAAATCAATAAAATACATTTAAAAAACAAACAAACCGTGTTGAAATAGTAATCGTAGGCTCACAGGAAGTTGCCAAAATAGTACGTAGAGTCCCACAGACCCTTCTTCCCCCCATGGTGACACAATTGCTGCCGGACAGTATAAAACCAGGAAGTGGACCTTAGGGCAACACTAGTACCTGGTACTCAGCCTTCCCTGTGTTTGCACGTGTGTGGTTCTGCACGGTTCTGTCTCCCGTCCACGAGCCGCCACCACCATCAGGACACAGAGACACAAGAGGGAGGGAGGGAGAGAAACATCAATGACGGAGCGAGCTCCTGTGTTCCCTCTTTGTATTTGTGCGCCCCCCTGCCGTTCTCTGCCAGTGAGTCATCTGTTCTCCATCGGCAGAGATCTGTCGTTCTGAGGATGTTACATAGTGGGAACGAGGCAGCCGTGACCTTTGGGACAGGCTGTTTTCAGTAAACACCATGTCCTGGGCTCCATCTGGGTGGTTGCCTGTGTCAGTGGGAGTTCCCCTCTGTGGCTGAGGGGCTCCATGGTTAGACGCTCCAGTGCCAACCTCCCTGCCCAGGGGCATTTGGGTTGCCTCCAGCCTTTGATGATGGCAGGGCGAGCTGCTGTGAACATCTGTGTGCAGGTTTCTGCGTGAACCTGACTTTCCGTTTCCCTGGGGTGAGTGTCTGAGAGTGATCAGTGTGGGAAGTGCGTGGTGCTTTTATAAGAAACTGGTTTTCGTAAGAGACTGTTTTCCAGAGTGGCTGTACCATTTTGTATTCCCACCGGCCATGGAGATGAGCTCATTTCTCTACATCCGCGCCAGCATTTGGGGTTGTCTTTGCTTTTTATTTATAAGGTGTAATGAGAACTCATTGTGGTTTTAGTTTGCATTTCCCTAATGGCTAGGGATGTGAAACAGCTGCTATTTATGTATTTGCTAGAGGCCCGGTGCACAAAATCCGTGCACTCAGGGGGAGCCTCAGCCTGGCTGCGCCCTCTCGCAGGCCGGAAGCCCTCTGAGGGATGTCCATCAGTCCGACATGCTTAGCGCTGCCGTGGAGGCAGGAGAGTGAGCCTGGCCACCAGGGGGCAGCTCCTGCATTGAGCATCTGTCCCCTGGGGTCAGTGCACATCACAGCAACTGTCATCCGGGTTCAGTTAATTTGGATATTACCCTTTTATTATATAAAGAGGATTGGCCATGTGTCCTTTTTTTATTTTTAAAATATATTTTTATTGATTTCAGACAGGAAGAAAGAGGGAGAGAGAGAAACATCAATGATGAGAGAATCATTGATTGGCTCCCTCCTGCACGCCCCCTACTGGGGGACGAAACCACATCCTGGGCATGTGCCCTTGATCAGAATCGATCCTGGGACCCTTCAGTCCACAGGCCAATGCTCTGTCCACTGAGCCAAACCGGCCAGGGTGGCCATGTATCCTTCTTAGGTGAAATGTCCATTCATGTCTTTTGCCATTTTCTAATTTGATTGATGCTTTTTTTGTTGTTGAGCTTTGACCATTCTTGCTATATTCTAGATGCTAATCATTTGTCAGATACGTGACTTTAAATGTTTTCTTCCACTGTGTGGCTTGTCTTTTCCATCTCTTCCCAGAATCACAGTGTAAGTTTTCACTTTTTGTGAAGCTCAGTTTTTCTGATTTTGTGGGTCACGCTTAGGTGTCAAGTCTTAGAGCCCTTTACCTGGCCCTCCGCTTCAAAGATCTTCCTCCTGTGTCTTCTACAAGTTTTATAGTCCTAGGTTTCACATTTAAGTTCGTGATTCATTGTGAGTTAATTTTTGTATATGAGGTGAAGGTTTAGGTTAAGGTTAATTTTTTTGTCTCTAACATCCAGTTGTTCCAATACTACTTTTTGAAAAAAATTATTCTTCTTCCATTGGTAAGGTCTTTTATTTTTACACCCCTCCTCCCTATGCCATTGTCACACTGGACCAAATTGACAGGCATTCTGTGTGTTGACTGTTTTTAAGATGTCTAAGCATCAGGACCAATAGGTCCATCCATTGCGTTTGGTTAGAGTGTCTCTAGAGTCTCTTTTTCTGTAACAATTCCCAACCATGTTTGTTGGTAAGACATTAATTTGTTGGAAAAACCAGGTCATTTATCCTGTGGACTGTTCAGTGATCTAGATTTGGCTGCTGTTTGCTCATGGAATCATTTTAAAAAATATATAGTTTTATCGATTTCAGAGAGGAAGGGAGAGGGAGAGAGAGAAAAAAACATCAATGATGAGAGAGAATCATTGCACGTCCCCTACTGGGGCTCTAGCTCACAACTAGGAATCGAACCCGGGACCCTTCATTCCTCAGGCCAATGCTCTATCCACTGAGCCAAACCGGCTAGGGCCTCATGGCATCATTTAATCCGCTCCACTTCCCTCGAAATTTCCTGGTACTGGTGATTAGTTCTAGAGGCTTCTTTCAATCCCAGCTCACTTTTTGGGCAAAGATCCTTCTTAGGAGGCGCTGTGTGCTTCCCGTGCAGGCCGTTAGGAGGCTTAAAACTTCCAGTGCCCCATTTTAGTGACACTGATCCTGACTGTGGCCCGATCCATCCCTTATCAAATTCCCTATCAGCCTTTCACCTAGTCACTAGGTCCTAGTGGTCTTATCACCCACTGATGACCCAGGCCTCCATTCATTATTTGTACTAGGAACTGTAAAATGGTCATTTTTTACCTTATTATTCTGTGTCCTTGTATTAGGGGGACTTATGTAACGTAATGTCAATTACGTAGTTGCCCTGAAATGTTATAGATGAAGAAACGGAGGCTCCGAGAGGTGCCGTCCCCTGCCCGAGCTGGCAGGTGGTGGAGGTGGCGAGAGTCCTTCGTGGTGACTGCAAAGCGGAAGCGAGGTTGTGCCACCACTTTGGAGCCTTCCCCAACCCTCCCCCACCTGTGGCCAAGGCGGTGAGGCTGCCTGCCGCTCCCTTCGTGCTGGGCACTCACCTCCGGCCGGGCAGCGGCCAGGCCTCCGGTCGCCCCTGCCGCCGGAGCAGGTGTGTGGAGGAGCTGTGCGTTCCTCGGGGCTGGACTGGGTCTTGCAGCGCTCAGCACCGGGTCCGGAGGCCTCAGGGCATGTTTGTTGGGAAGCCGATCCCAGCATCTCCCCTTGGGGCTCTCTGTCAGGGCGAAAGTTTAATATTTGGACAATGAAGAAAACAGGGGACCAGCCAGAGCCTCTGGGGCTCCAAGCTCCATGCTGTGCTTCTTTCCCACATCGGGTGCATGGACTGCATTAGCGAGGGGAGCCTGGGAGGCCCTTCTCTGAACCCCTTTCCCCGGGAGAGTGAGGGGGCTACACCAGCCAGCATCCTCCGTGTCTTCCAAGGCCTGGGGCTGTGCCAGGCCAGCGTCCCGCCTACTTGTGAGACCTGGGCAGGCAGGAGCTCTTGCCCAGGTGGGTGCCTGTCCTGAGTGTGAAAGGTTGACACCCCCGTGTCCATCCCCCCACCTCCCAGCAGACACACACTGGGAGCAGTTGGGGAGGTCTGGCATGGTGTGCCATCCGGGGCCAGGGAGCCGGGCAGCTCTGGGAGATGGCCTTTGAGGAGCCACCATCACCTGCCTCCCCTGGGTAGCGGGGCCATGCGTCTGAGTCAGAAGGCGGCATCAAAGGCCTGGCCGGTGTGGCTCAGTGGGTTGAGTGTTGTCTCATGCACCAAGAGATCACTGATTCCATCCCATTCCTGGTCAGGGCACCTGCCCATATTGTGGGCTCCATTCCCAGCAGAGGCGTGCAGGAGGCAGCCGATCAGTGATTCTCTCTCCTCCATGTTTCTGTCTCTCTCTTTCTCCCTTCCTCTCTCTTGGAAATCAATAAAAACATATTTAAAAAAGAAACCGATAAGAAAGACAATATTGCATCAAGTACTTCGGGGGATATTACGAAAACCTTCAAGTCATTTCATGCTACCCCAGTGAACTGCAAAACCAAGTCCCACATGATTTTCTCATCTCTCGGGGGGAGGAAAGGTTACTTCAAAGTTGCCATGAGAAAAACGAGGGGTTACGTTCGGGGAAATGCTCTGTACACCGCAGGGCAGGGCGCAACAGCAGAAGCCTCCCGGCCCGTGGCCCCCTGCCCTGAGAGGCGCCCTTCCTGTGAGGACCGTCCCAGCGGTGCTAGGACGGGGGACCCTGGCTGCAGGAGGCTCTGCAGTGGGGGGCAGCTCATCTGGGGCTCCCCCAGGCCTGGGGCTTCTCCAGACCTGCGCTCCAGCCCTGGCTCTGATTTTGGGCACGTCCCCCTGAGTGGGTTTCCTCTTGTGAACTGGGTGGCCTGCATGTGGAAAGCCGGAGAACTCTGCGAGTCTGGTGTCCCCCTGGGGTTCAGAGAGAGGCCCTCGAGTGTGCGGGACAAAGCCCCACAGAGAGGCTGGGCTGGAGCCGGCTGGGGACCCCTCCTGTGGGCAGGGTCCGAGTTCAGAGCTGGGCCTGGCTGGGGACACGGAACCAGGGCCTCTCAACACTGCCTTCGAGCGAGACAGCCTTTGACACACTGTCGCTCGGAAGGTGAGGATTTAGGAGTCTTTGTACCCCCTCCCCCATCCCCCTTCCATTCTCGTTTGTTCATTTAATTTGGGATGCTAGGCAAAGGTGATTTACAACCCAAGTCTCCCCTTTGTTTTTAATTTTTAAAAATACATTTTTATTGATTTCAGAGAGGAAGGCAGAGGGAGAGAGAGAGGAACATCAGTGATGAGAGAAACTCATTGGTCAGCTGCCTCCTGCACGCCCCCTGTTGGGGATCAAGCAACCCGGACATGTGCCCTGACTGTGAATCAAACCACTGAGCCACACCAGCCAGACCCACGTCTCCTTTTTAAAGGAATATTTCTGGCACTGGGTTTCAATTTTGCAGTCATTCTTACAGGAACTATTTATTCTTAGACTTGTCACTGTGGCTCTTTTTCAAAGCTTGTCACCAGTCTTTATATAGACAATTCCATTTTTGAGTTTCTTTATATAGATATCTTCTCCGTTTTGGGTTTCTAATCTAGATACATCTCCTGGCCGGTGTGTTAGAAATCACTTATTTTTACAGGAAAGTAGAAATGTAAAGGGCTCTCAATAGAAATAGAAGTGTAAAGGAGTGGAATTTACAGTTAAGAGCACACGGTATAGATGATGGCAGAGGATGCTGGCGACGTTGGAGAGAGTGGGGGACAAAGCCGGGAAGGTGGGGAGATACCAGCAGGTCAGGGTATGGGCCTGGGGCCCCCAGGAAGGCCCAGGGAAAGCTCCAGTGAGGGTCAGCTCGGCTGAGGGTATCCGCCTGGACTTGGACATTGTGAGAGGTCAGATGGGCTGCCCTCGGGGTTCAGGCTGAGATGGTTGGGGTTTTGGGGGGTTTGGCCATTTTCTAGGTCGGACAGCAGAGGCCCTCCGGGGCCAAGTGAACCTGTGGGACCCAGGGCTGGTCGGGGGGGTGGATTGTGGGGGGCATCTGGGCCTCACGCTCCGGCTAGGGCTCTTCCCAATGCCCACACTCTCCGCGTCGCACCCTGTTCAGCAGTGGCCAGAGGGTCCTGGGGAGAACTGGGAGGCTGGGCAGCGGCAGGCGGGCACAGGCTGCGGCAGGGGCAGGCTGTGGCACCCCCCAGGGCAGCGGGCGGCCGTGGCTGGAGTAGAGGATGAAGGGGGGACTCGGGAGATGGAAGGACCAGAGCCCCAGAGGGCAGTGTGTGGGCCAGGGAGGGGCGCCGCTCCTGCTCTGAGGGAGCGGGAAGGTGGGGAGCTCTGAGCAGAGGAACGGCCGGTCTGGACAGCAGAGACAGGGCAGAAGAGGGAGACCGGTCGGGAGTCTGTTCCTTTAATTCAAGGGGGAAAGGGGAGGCTGGCTCCAGGGTGCCCAGGGCAGAGTGGGCACGCTTTGAAGGTGGACGTGGAACCCTGGGGGGTTCCTGGCACCCCGGCCCCGGCGGGAGGAGGCTAACGCTGTGATTTCCTCTCCAGGCCGGCTCCGTGCGCTCTCCCAGGTTCCTCTCAGGGAGCCCCCTGCGGCCGGGCACCATGACAGTGAGGGGGGCCGCCCTGGCCCCAGACCCAGTGTCGCCCACGACGGCGGCCGCCTCGCCCAGCATCTCCGAAATCCCCGAGGGCAGCCCCACGGCCATGGAGCAGCCCGTGTTCCTGATGACGACCGCCGCGCAGGCCATCTCCGGCTTCTTTGTCTGGACGGCGCTGCTCATCACCTGCCACCAGGTACCGCCAGTCCGAGCCCCGGGCCCGGAGGGAGAAGGACCTGAGCGTTTCTAGTCCGAAGGTGTCAGTTAGGCGCGGCCGGCGATGCTGCAGTAAACGGGCCCACACTCAGCGGAGCTCCTCTGCCAGCAGGGATCTCACATCCCAGCCCGGGCCTCAGGCTCCGCCTGCGGCTGCAGCATCTGGCGGCTCCACGGCATCATCACCTGACCCCTGGGAGGAGGGTCACGTGGGGAGGCACTCTGGGTACTTTACCTTTCTAGATCCAGAAATGACACTCATTTCTTCTGCTCACTGTCCCCACGCCAGAACTGGTCCCGTGTCCTGCCTGAGCTGCAGGGGACCTGGGGACTGTGCGTGAGCACCTAGTTGTCAGTCCCCTGTCCAGCCTGAGCTGTAAGGGACCTGGGCACTGTGCATGAGCACCTAATGTCAGTCCCGTGTCCAGCCTGAGCTGCAGGGCGTCTAGGGACTGTGCGTGAGCACCTACTTGTCAGTCCCGTGTCCAGCCTGAGCTGCAGGGGGCCTGGGGACTGTGCGTGAGCACCTAGTTCTCAGTCCCCTGTCCAGCCTGAGCACCTAGTTGTCAGTCCCCTGTCCAGCCTAAGCACCTAGTTGTCAGTCCCCTGTCCAGCCTGAGCACCTAGTTGTCAGTCCCCTGTCCAGCCTGAGCTGTAAGGGACTTGGGGACTGTGCATGAGCACCTAGTTGTCAGTCCTGTGTCCAGCCGAGCTGTAAGGGAACTGGGGACTGTGCGTGAGCACCTTGTTGGCAATGACCCCTTCGCAGATGAGAAAATGGGGAGCCAGAGAGGCAGAAGGAGAGGACCAGCCCATTTACTTAGTCGTTGGCAGAGCTGGGGCCGAAGTCAGTGCCTGTCCCCGTGCCTGCAGGCCCAGGGGAGCCTCGGGTGGCTGAGACTGGCCGTGCAGCCTGACGGGGAGAGGGTAGAAGGTTTCCAGCCAGGACCGGAGGCTGAGCTCGCTCAGGCCCCCTTTCCGCTCCTCTCGGGGCCCTGTGTCCCCATCCTTCCTAGATCCCAGTTGCTTCCAAGCAGCTGGCTCACTGCAGCCAGGGAATATTTTGTTCTTTTCCTCCCGAGCCCAGGGCTGGGCTGGACCAGGCGTGAAATCATGAAGCTGGGAGGGGAGTCTCGGCCCGGCCGGGATCCTGGCGACAGCAGGTCTTGGCATTTGTGCGCAGCTTTTACTTCCCTGCTTCCTAAAAGCTGCGTTTAACCCTTCCAACCACCCGTGTGGCAGGAGCACTGCCTCTGTTCCCGTGGGAGGGTCAGCATGAGCAGCCACTCAGCCAGGAGGGCGTCCACCCTGCGCAGGAGTGGGGGCCCCAGCCTTAGTTAGGGAGGGGGGTGTGAGTGAGCCCCAGGGACCAGGGGTTTAGGAAGGTGGGGGTGGGGACGCACCCTGAAAGTCTCTGCACCACACGAGTCTGGCTGTGCACGAGGGCCCTAGGTGCTTGTTACAGCTGGACTCCCGGCTCCTGTGTCTGTGAGGCCGGCACCACCGCCTGCACCCCCACTAGCTTTCCGCACCCCGGGGTCTGATGCTCGCAGCAGCCTCACGCTCGTCCCATTTTGCAGAGGACGTGGCTGAGGCTCGGGGTGGAGTAGTTGGTCACAGATCTAGTAAGTGGCTGAGCGAGACCCCTCGGCTGGCCTCCTCCTCCCGCGGAGCCGGAGCGGAGGGGCAGAGGGGTGCAGGCGGGACGGTCAGGACCAGCGGGCCTCTGCTGATGCCGCCCCTCTGCCCGCAGATCTACATGCACCTGCGCTGCTACAGCTGCCCCAACGAGCAGCGCTACATCGTGCGCATCCTCTTCATTGTGCCCATCTACGCCTTCGACTCCTGGCTCAGCCTCCTCTTCTTCACCAACGACCAGTACTACGTGTACTTCGGCACCGTGCGCGACTGCTACGAGGGTGAGCGCGTGCGGGCGGGGCCCCGGGGGGGCCAGCGTGGGCAGCGCACCCCTCCTGCCTGGCGTCTGGGAGCCACGGCCCCTCTCCTGGGTTCTCCTGGAGGGACCACCCCTCGCTTCTTTGCCCACCATCCTGGCCTGGAGGGACAGGGGACCGCACAGGTGTGGCCAGAGTCTCCCCCTCAGATGCCCTTGGCGATGGGACTCCCAGAGCAGCGTCACAGACCCATGGAAGCAGGGACTCGCCCCCTCCCCCTCAGTGTCCGCTCTTGCAGCTCGGGTGTCCCAGATGGGGTGCACAGGCAGCCAGTGAGCGACCCGTCTGTAGATAGGAAGTCCAGGGGCGGTGGTTGGGGATTACCCCGGGGTCTGTGCTGTGGGGCAGGGCTGGGCCTCCCTCCCCACGTGCCTTAAGTCTGAGGGCTCTGTCCCTGGAGGCGCTCTACTGTGCCACCCAAGAAGGTGACTCGCTGCCTTTGGGGGCCTTGCTTTCGCATGTGCCCTGGGAGCATCACCAGCTCCGGTGCCGAGCTCCAGGCACAGGCCAGGCCCTGCGCCGCCAGCCCTGAGCGTGTGCCACCTGCACGGTCACTGCAGGGCAGGTAGCCTCTGTCGCCGGGGCCCAGCGGTCCTGGCCTGAGGCTTGGAGAATGAGCTGGTGCCTGTCAGAGGGAGGCGAGGAGGAGAGTCCATTCTGGGCTGAGAGGAGAGCTAAATTGAGGGGAGAGAGGAGTCCTCATGTGCCCAGCCGGGGGCGGGGTGGTGGCTGTGGGGTCCGGGGGCTGGAGGAGGGACTGTACCGGGAGGCAGGGACAGGGACATACACAGCCTTGCAGGCCACACAGAGAAATCTAGATCTTCTTCTTACTGTTGGTGCATAAAATCATGATGCGAAATTGCAGGCTACAAAGCGCTCTACATGGACTGTGGGTGACGGAGAGGCCAGGGGGCCCAGGACAGGTCACAGGCCAGCAAGTTGGCGAGGAGGGGTCCTTGGATTCAAGATCCTTTCTGATGCTTGCCCTCTCTCACGGTCATGTGTTCCCCAACTCCTGTACCTGCATGGCTGGTTCCAGTAAAGTGACCAGATATGGGTTTTCTTTTTAAATATTTTATTGATATTTAGAGAGGAAGGGAGAGGGAGAGAGAATTAGAAACATCGATGAGAGAGAAACATCGACCAGCTGCCTCCTGCACACCCCCTACTGGGGATATGCCCGCAACCAAGGTACCTGCCCTTGACTGGAATCGAACCTGGGGTCTTTCAGTCTGCAGGCCGACCTCTATCCACTGAACCAAACCGGTTAGGGCAGGTGTGGTTTTTCTTGTGCTGTGACGAGGCAGCTCTGACATGACTGTTTATCAGCTTCCCTGACCTGGGAGGGCTTGGTCCTTGGCCCTGGCTTCATGCTCGTCCCCTGAGAAACTGGATCCTGTTTCTGTCCCGTTTTGAGCCTGTGTGTCCCTGAGCACTCACAGGGCACAGGAAGTGCCTTTGGATTTGGTGAGGAAATTCAGGTGCCTAACACACTGCACCCCGCCTGCCCCTGCAGCCACACTGGCCTCCTTTCTTCTGGCGGGGCCACACCAGCTGTTTGCCCAGTGCCCCAAAGCTCTCTCCGCCGGCTCCTCCTCTTCCTCCATCTGGGCCCTGGTGTCCCCTCAGAGAGGCCTTCCGGTGGCTCCACTCGCCGACTGTCCGCAGCTCTGGGTTTGCAGTGAGTGCTGGTTGGTTCTCCCCTGCCTGAGGGCAGTGCCAGCAGAACCAGGCACATGGCAGGTGTTACTCGTTCTGGACGTTTTGAATGAATAAGGGACTTGGTGAAACACCTGCTCTGTGCCTTGCATTCATCCACATGCAACCTCATTAAAATCCCTGGCCGGTGTCCCTGCCTCGCTCTGCCAGGGGGGAGTGCCAAGGCAGGTGGCACTCGAGTGCCTGATATTCCTGGAAGCAGCAGAGCCCCCAGTGAAACCTCTGGTTCCTGGGGAGCACAAAGGCTGGGGCCAGAGAAGGTGCGGCCAAGAATCCCTCTCCAGCCGAAACCGGTTTGGCTCAGTGGATAGAGCATTGGCATGAGGACTGAAAGGTCCCGGTTTCGATTCCGGTAAAGGCCATGTACCTTGGTGGCGGGCACATCCCCAGTGGGGGGCGTGCAGGAGGCAGCTGATCGATGTCTCTCTCTCATCGATGTTTCTAACTCTCTATCCCTCTCCCTTCTTCACTGTAAAAAATCAATAAAATATATTTAAAAAAAGAAAAAGAAAAAAAGAATCCTTCTCCACTCGCCTGCCAGCCTCGCATGGCGCAGCTCCTGCTTCTTGTTCGTTCAGATTAAAAAAGCTATGCTCTGCCAGGAGAGCTCTCCTGTGTGGTGGGGGACAGGCCTGCAGACTGGGGTACATGGCAGAAGGGGCACAGCCAGGGAGTCTTTGCGTCGCCCCCACTCCAGGCCCCCGAGGTGGCAACAGATGGTTGGCGGCTCCTCCCACTCCAGAAGCCTCTTTGTTGAGGCCGGCCTGTCCAGACCTTGCTCCCGGCTACAGAAAGGTCCCCGTAGGAAGCTGCAGCTCCTAGCAACGCGCTGGCTCGGCCCCTCCCAGGCAGTTTACAAACAGGCCGCAGCCGCCCGAAGCGCAGGCCGCCGGAGGCCACAAGCTCGGGTGTCTGAGCGGGGGGCGCGGCCCTCGCCTCGTCCTTCCTCGCACCTCTGCTCCCTGTCTGGGACCCTCTCCCATAGTTTTTGCGTCTACAAGCGCTGCAGCTCCACGAGGCCTTACAGTTCAAAGAGAGGCCCCCATCCGTCCCCCTCCCCCCAGTCTCCTGAGACGGGGAAGGCCAGGAGTGGCCAGACGGGGCCAAGGAACTCCTACTCACTGGCCATTAGGCGGCCTTTGCCTTTCTTTTTTTTTTTTTTTAAATATTTTTATTGATTTTTCACAGAGAGGAAGGGAGAGGGATAGAAAGTCAGAAACATCGATGAGAGAGAGACATCGATCAGCCGCCTCCTGCACGCCCCCTACTGGGGATGTGCCCGCCACCAATGTACGTGCCCTTGTCGGGAATCGAACCTGGGACCCCTCAGTCCGCAGTCCGACGCTCTCTCCACTGAGCCAAACCGGTTTCGGCTGCCTTTCTTTTTAATAAAATTAAAAAACTGACATTTTACTTTTATTGAAGTCACTCGTGCATGTGGATGAAACAAACCTCCCGAATGCCTCTGACTCCCAAGTTCGCTGCACTTGCAACTCTTTTATTATTTTATTATTTTTTAAAAATCCGGATGATCATCCAACCAGCAGAGCTACCCGGCCAGGGCCACTTCCCACTCTTTAAATTTTGCCCTCGAATAACCTAAAAATGTGCCCAGACGGCTACTCCGGAGTTTTCGGTTCACGCGCCGTTAAGTAGCAGAATCCCCCCTCCCCTGCGCTGTGCACCCCCCACGCCCTCGTGCCTTCATCTCTGCAACGTGACAGGGGTTTCTAAGCCCGCGGTCGGTGTTTGCGTCGCTCCCTGTCTGTAAACACTGCTCCGAGCCGAGCTGCTGGTGTCTGGAGATGACATTTCCTTGTACGGCGCTTTCCTCTGCTTGCCTCTTGTCTTGCTGTGGGGTTCGCTGTTTTCTGTGCATCCATCACCACTTTGTTCCCGACGCTTCTCCAAATCAGAAGCGGGCCTTCTCTGGAGGGAGGCACATGTCTCGTTTTCCTTGCTGCTGCTCCTCCTGATGCCCTGTCCCTGGCTCTGAGCTGGGGTCTGGCCCCCCGTCTTCCCTCCCGCCGTCCTGGAACCCCTGCTCCTGACTCCTGAGGCCTTTTTTCTTGTTGGTGATTCGCCCTCTCCTGGTGAGCGTGTGGCTCCCTGAGGAGAGGGTATGTGCGAGTTCTGTTTCTTAAAATCTGAAAATTGTCTACAAATACCTATTACATTGTTCTGATTGGTTAGTTATCCATGGGGGTATAGTTCTAAGTTGGAAGTTATCCTCCCTCTGAATTCTGAAGATATATTTTCAGTCTTTTAGCTTCTAGCATTGTTTTCAGAAAATCTGCTGGATTCTGATTCTTTTTTTTTTTAATTGAGTTGAGAGAGAAGAGAAACATCAGTTTGTTGTTTCATTTATTTATGCACTCATTGGTTAATTGTTGTATGTGCTCTGACCAGGGATCGAACCCACAACCTTGGCATAGTGGTGCGACACCCTAAATAACTGAACTGCCAGGCCAGGGCTGGATTCTGATGCTTAATGTCTGTCCGTGACCTGCTTCCCTCGCTTGCTTTCAGGATCTTTACCCGCAGTGTTCGGAAATCTCAAAGGAGGCGGGGTATTCATTGTGCGGGGTGGCCGGGCCCTTCACGGGGTGCTAGAAGCCCATGTCTGAGTGCTGAGCGATGTTCCTGCATGTCCTTTGCTAGTCCCCCCTGCCGCCCCACCCCCCACCCCCACCCCCTTAGTTTGTGCCTCCTTTCTGGAATTCCTGTTGGTAGGATGTTGCACTTTTGGATTGACCTTTAAGCTTTCTTGACGGTTTCTTTTGTTCCATTTCCCAGGAGCTTTTAAGTTTTATTTTAAATATTTACCTTTGAGCTTTTCTACGGAAGGTTTTGTTTCCTCTATCATGTTGTAAAGCGTCAGACGCTCTTTCCTGTTCTATTTTACAGTCCCTTGTGCTGGTGTTGGAGAGAGAATCCCCCTTCCCCGGTTCGCTCATGGTAGTTTTTTTCTGTTTCCTGCCATCGCTGTCTCCTGACTGCCCTGTCTGTCCGTCTTGGCCTGTGACCTTTGTGTTGGAAGCTCTCCGCAAATGTCTGGTGCCCTTGGCTATTCTCTGTATCTAAGATGGGGCTTACACTGCCAGCCTCCCAGCTGGGTGACAGGACATGGCTTTCCTGTGCCGTTTTAATGCCGCGGTGGGGACAGGCACTAGATGAAGATGTTTTTATTCTGGGTCTGTTTCCCCAGATAACATGTTCTCCGGCTGGTAAAAGCTGGGCAGGCTGAGTGAAGGGTGCAGTTGGTTGAAGGGACCTGGACACCTCGCCCTGCGCATTCAGACCTCATCTTTTCTGCAGGGGTCCTCATCGCTGCCCGCGGCTGAGCTAAGTTCTCTGAAGGAGGCGCTGTCTTCCCCGCCCCCCCCCTCCCCTGAAAAGTAAAAGCCGTGCAGACTTGCAGCCGGGTTTTCCATTTGCACCTTCACCTGCAGGCCGGGGGTCCTGGGGCTCTCATTGGCTAGCTCCCTCCCCTCCGCTCAGTGACCACGC
>JAAGEH010000119.1:469945-487627 GCA_011751065.1 Lasiurus cinereus
TTCGCGGCTCTCATTGGCTAGCTCCCTCCCCTCCGCTCAGTGACCACGCTGGCCTGGGGTTCGCGGCTCTCATTGGCTAGCTCCACTGACCATGCCACATCTTAGAGGTTTTGTCAACCTTGCTTGTCGGCTGCCTCAAGTGCCATCTCCTTGTCCTTGAAGGCCTGTGCTTTGCCACCGATTTGTTTTCCTCCTGGTGGCATTCTGGGGGGAGAGGGGGATGGAGAGTGGAGATGAACAGCTTGAGTGGGTGGTAATCGCGCCATTTTCCAAGGAGAGGGCCGAGTCTCAGAGAGGTAAATGGCTGGCCCAGGTCCTCTGATCGAGTATCTGCCCTCTGGTGAGGGCTGTAACTCACACTGCAGGTCACAAGGCAGCGCCAGGCAGAGGAGTATTCAGTGTTTGGGATCTGGGTGGGAGGTAGCTCCTAGAGACAACGCTGAGCCAGCCCTGAGGAGCTGGGGAGCTGGCCCGAGGGGTACGGGAGGCCCCGGTGCAGAGGAAATGGTTCTCCCGAGGCTTTACGCAGCACTGTTTCCAGCAACGTGTGTGTGTGTGTGTGTGTGTGTGTGTGTGTGTGTGATGTAGCACTGTTTCCAGCAATGTGTGTGTGGGGGGGGGCGGGGGGGCCACACCACAGCTTTACCGCCTCTTTTCATTACCCTTAGCTCACGCTCACCTCCCAGTTGCCCGGAGGAGTACATACCCTCCGCCTTTTACAGCCGTGGGAAAGAACTCCGCGGATGAGGAACTGGCCCAGGATCCCCGGGTGCTGGCAGAGGCCAGGCTCGCCCGGGGCTGCCAGGCCCGGGGCTGCCCGGTGCCAGGCTTGGTGAAGGAGCACAGGAGGAGTTGCTGAGCGAAGAGTGGGGACTCCTGTTGGGGGAAGAGGCCTGGATGAAACAATGAGAGAGTGACGGTCATTCACCCAGTTTCAGATTTGGGGCAAGGCTGGCTTCCTGGAGCCTGGCCCCAAATGAAAGTCTTGGTGGCGAGAGGGAGGCCAGGATGCACCCAGCTAAGGGCCGCAGATACGGCCGCAGAAGGCCCGCAGGAGCTCAGTTGCTGAGAATAAAGAAAGGTTTGCAGAAGAAACCAGCAGAAGGTCCTGAGAGAGAGAACAGCGTTCCAGATGGCAGGAAGCAGGGTCGGCAAAGGTCAGACGCGGCCCGGGGGAGGAGGAAGGACAGCCTGGCAGCATCACAGAGCTGGGGCCTTTCGCATCGCCATGGCCGTAGCGCATGTGCCCATTATTGTCCTGGGGAATCATCGGTCACTGAGAAAAAGTGGAAAGAGTGTCCTGAGGCCCTCTTTTCGGAGCAGAGGTTTCGGTCCAAAGTGGTCAAAACAGTTTCCAGGTTCATCTATGACAGCGGTTCTCAACCTGTGTGTCTTCACCCCTTTGGGGGTCGAACGACCCTTTCACAGGGGTTGCCTAAGACCATGGGAAAATGCAGATATTTACATCACAATGCATAACAGTAGCAAAATTTCATGGTTGGGGGTCACCACCACATGAGGAACTGTATGCAAGGGTGGCGGCCTTAGGAAGGTTGAGAACCACTGATCTGTAAGTTGTCTGAAACATGAAGGCCCAAGTCTTTCCAAATACCCGGAGTTTCTGTGTAGCAGAGACAGCGAGGCCCGGGCCGCTCCAGGTGCTGAGGCGTGTGGAGGAGCGAGCTGGCGATGCCAGGGGCACCGGCACACACGGGGGCCCAGGACTGTCTGTGGAACCGCTGGTGTGCCTCACTTACCTGTATGGGGGCGATGAGGACTGACGGGGGGCGAGGGGGTGGGCTGCTGCAGAGACTGCCCGGGTGCACTTGTCAGGGAGCCTCTCAGTGACGCTTTGGGGCCCTCGAGGCTATGCCCTTGCAGTTGTCCCTAGGTGGGGGGTGCAGGGTGGGGGCCGGTGGAGAACAGGGTCTTGGACGACAGCTTCCTGTCTGGGCTGCTCCGGGTTAGAGACGCTGCCGGTGAGAAAGGAAGGCAGGAGTCTCAGGTTGGAAGGAAGGACCTGTAAATTGTCAGCTGCTCAGACCCCTTAATAATGTCTGTGAAGTGGTGCCGTGCCTGGTCGGTGGCTCAGCTGGCCGGAGCGTTGTCCCGTGCACCAAAAGGTGGTGGGTTCAGGGGTTCATACTGGTCAGGGCACATACCCAGGTTGTGGCTCGTGTGGAAGGCAACCAATTGATCCCTTCCTTTCTCCCTCCCTTCCACCTTCCCTTTCCCTTTCCTTCCCTCCCACCCTCCTTCTTTCTCTCCCTTCCTCCCTCTCCCCTTCCTCTCTCTCTAAAAAAAAGTGTCCCTAGCCTCTGATTGCCTGCATCCATTAGCTTGCACCTCTGAAGGCTGCCTCTTAGGAATAGCTCCCACCCCTGGGACTGAGCAGGTGCTGTCTGACCTTCTGGACAAGGTCACTGGCACACAGAGGAAGACAGTCATGCCCAACGTCTTCCTTCCAGGCCTCAAGGGTCCAGCACAGCCCTTATTTCCCCTCCCCTGCCCTGCTCTCCTGATTGTGCGTTTGTCTCTAGGTGCCTAGGATGGAGCTCAAAGTTCCAGGTACCTCACTCTCCAGAGCAGGAGACAGACAGACAGACACCATCAGTCTGGATGCTCCCCTTCACACTGGAGGGCCTTGTCTGCGGGTCCCTTGGTCATTTATGTGTCCCCGGGGCCCAGCACAGAGCTGTGTGAACATTTGGGAGGCACAGAGTTACTTGTTCCTCTGAGGCCTCTGCAGGGGACCAGAACTGAAAGCAGGGCCAGAGGGTAGTCAGGCGACAAGGCTGCTGCTGAGAACTCACTCCTCATCTTTGTGCTTTCCTGTGTCCAGGGCCAGCATATCTTTGTGTTGTTCCTGGGGTGTGTGGACGTGTCCATTTTACACACCTCTGCCGGGTGCTGGCGCGGCTCTGGAACTTTCTGGGAAGGCATTGGCTTGTCCAGATGGTCCGGCGTGGGCCGGTTGGACCATCTGGAAGAGATTCTGTCTTGCCTCCCGTCTCTGAGAGCATTATAGATTCACTCATGATTCTTTAATGGACACCGTCACCAACTTGGTATTACACAGGCTCGCTGGCCAGAGTTCTGGGAAAAGGTTGAGAATCTTGAGCTGAGAGATGGAGGAGATTGGCCAGTTCTGACCAGCTGAGCACAGCGCTTGGCTGCACGGGGGCGTACGTGAGGCAGGAAAGGGAGTGGGCTCCGGCGCAGGCTCTTCTCCGTGGATGGCAGGAGGCTGGTTCCGGGTGTAGGGGCTGATGAACTTCGGCCCCTGGGGTCCCCTGCAGGGTTTTGTCTTTCCGGCTGGAAGTCTGATCACCTTGGGGAAGTCTGTGCAACATCCCTCGAGCAGGCGAACTTGAGCTCAGAACCGAGTGTGGGCATGGCCACCTGCCCTGCCACTCGGATCCTCCCGGAACCTCGGCCCGCGCCATCATCCATTTCTCCCGTTTACCGGGTGTGAGGGCCGGGCCTCCGGTAGCTGTTGGGGGTGGGCCTCCGTTCCCACCTGCAAGGACTTGACCGTCTGGACAAAACAGGCACATGCTGTGGACTCTGCTCCGTGTGAACTCGACTCGTTCAAGGCGGGTGCTGTGCTCACTCCCTCTGTCCCAGCAGCCCCAGAGGAGGGATCCGGCAGCACAGAGGATGGGGACACTTGCCTGAGGCCACACAGCTCTGGTGGAAGAGCCCAAAGTCTGGCTCCGCTCCTGGCTTTCCTGCCCTTCACGCCGCTGCTTGTACCGGAGGTATCAGGCAGATGGCAGAGAGCTCACCGCGTGGGCAGTGAGCATGGCACCAGGGCAGAGGAGGCCGCCATGGAGAAGGCACCTCTCAGCAGGCTCCCTCTAAGAGTCAGAGGGACCGGAATATGCAGCCTCGGGAGGCGTGAGAGAGCGTGGCACGTCCCGGGAACGCCAGACGTGGTTGTATGTGTAGGTTCTACTTACAAGGCTGTGTAGATAGCTGTCCCAAACAGCCCCGTGTAAAGCCACCATTTATTTCCGCTGACAGTGCCCGTCAGGCATTGGGACTCACGCGGGCATGGTGTGCCCCTGCCGTGGTCTCGGGTCTCAGCTGGGGCGGATTCATCTGGAATCTGACTCACTCGGGTATCTGGCAGTGGGTGCTGGTTTCTGCTGGGCCCTGGGTTCCTCCTGCATGGGGGCCAGCCTGGGCTCCCCGCACGGTGCCTGGGCCCAGGGCAGGCGTCTCGGGAAAGAAGAGAGGAAAGAGGCTTCTGACCCCAGGGGCAGATGTCACGAGCATCACTTCTGCTGTCACCCGGTCCACCATATGCAAGCGGAGGACGAGGCCCCGTCTCAGCGGTTGTGTCAGTGGCAGAGGGTGTGGCCGACTTTGGAAAATACCATCGGCCACAATCTGGCTGGCCCAGCCCGGGATGGACACATCCGTCCCACGTGGCCGTGTGTGGGTTTGGACAAAGCCTATTAGCAGGCTGAGGTCAGATTTGGCTAGATGCCCCTCCCCACACCCCAAAGTAGTTCTTGTCATGGGTGATCAGTGGGGACGCCTGCAGTCACCGGCCATCCTGAGCTACTCCTGTGCCAGGCAGACAGCACACAGGGTCCCCAGCCCATCCACGGATGCTGGCCCCCGAGGGAGGCAGGCAGGTAGCAGCCCGCTCACTTCAACCTCGCAGCCGCCTGGGAAGTAGAGACTCCTGTCCCCCTTTAACAGATGAGGAAACTGAGGCTCACGGCTAACGCGGTGGCAGACACAGGCGGTAAACCCTCTGCTCTGTGTCTGCTGAGGGACAGTTCCAGCACAGTGTGGTAGGTGCTTGGGGTCCTGTTCATAGAGGGTGCTCCCTGCAGCCCCACCCCCACTGGAGGCACGAACCCTTCGTAGGTTAGAGCAGCTGTGAGTGGCAAAAACACCCAAATACCGTCCTTTCCAAATTGAAGGCCACCGCTCGCCTCCGACTGCGATGCCAGGCTTTCGTGTTGAGGTCTGCACAGCGTCTGCAAACGCAGGGCCCCGGGTGACGGCACTGGCCTGGGTGGCCAGGGACTCGCAGGGCAGGCGGTGTCTGATGGCAGTGCCAAGGGAAGGCACCCTACACTCGCTCTCCTTCCTCCCTCCTGGCGCATTCCTGCCCTGGCTCCACTGTTTACATTCAGTGCTTCAGGGGGAACAGCCAGTGCCAAGGTAATAACCGGCTGAGGGCAAGGGCGCCCAGTGTTGCTGGGAAGGAAGAGTGAGGGGTGGTAGGGACCCGTCACCTGTGGGGAGACTTGAGTACCAAACCAGGGGCTGCGCTGGGGGCCCCGAGGCCTTCGTGCTGCAGGGGCCACAGGGTCAGAGGAGAAGGGGCCTCTCTGGCCCGTTTGACCCTGGCCCTGGCCTTGCTTTGCCGGACACCTTTCCTTGCTCCCTGCTCTTGGCCCTACCCCTCCTGCCCCGTCCTTTGTGGTGCCCTCTGCCACATGGACTCTTTCCTCCCCGCTCGCTCTCCTTCCTCGCTCCTGGCTCATCCCTTTGCTCTGGCGCCCTGCAGGCAGCAGCCCTCGCTTTGCTGACCCAGCAGCCATGTCTGACCAGGAGCCATTAGCGCGCTGCTGTATTTATAGTGTCCAATTTACAACATGCTGCCTGCCGGCGGGCGGGCACCCTGGCAGGTTTTGGCTTTTAGGGATGTCCAGCCGCGTCCGGACTCAGAATGCGCTGACCCAGCTTCTCAAGGCCCTGCGCCTCGCTCCGCACCCCTCCTGTGTGTAGTGCAGACTCAGGTGCCCTGGGAGCGAACGGGGGTGCTGCGGTCTCATTCTTGCTTAGGACGGCTCCTGGGGTCCCCCTGGAGAACGTGTTGTTGATGTATATTTGTGGCCATAGCACAGTAGAAGAGAGCACAGGATGAATGATAAAGCCAGTACCCGGTTGAGCCCCAGAGCGGGCACACTGCCAGCTCCCCCAGACCCCCTGTGCCCACCCTGATCTCCCCTCCTCCCGTCTCCCCACACAGTCCTGCTCTTGTGGTAATCACGTCCATGCTTTACGGCGTGAGCAGCAGTGTGTACGCCTCCCAGACAATGCGAGTTGTTTGCCTGGTTCGGGTTAAAATGGAGTCTTCGAGGCATGGGGTGTGGGTTCTCCTGTCCCCCAGGCAGGAGAGGGGTCTTCCCTCTCGTTGCTGCTCAGAATCCTGCCGTCTGCTGACGCATCCTGTAGACGCGGATGGTTTACTGTGGGTGCTCTTTTCACAGCCTTGGTCATCTACAACTTCCTGAGCCTGTGCTACGAGTACCTCGGGGGAGAGAGCTCCATCATGTCCGAGATCCGGGGCAAGCCCATCGAGTGAGTACACAGCTGCCTGCCGCCCGCACGCTGCTTCTCTGAGCTGTCCTGGCAACAGCCGGACAGACAGCCCCTGTACGCCTGCGGCCTTGACGGCTGCGTGTCTCTTGAACTTGCCAGCGAGGTCATTCATTGGGCCTTTGGGAAGGACCTCCCCGGCTCGCTCTCCTTCTCGGTCTTCCCACCTTTCCCTGTTCCTTTCTCCCTCCTGCGCTGTGTGCATTCCGAGCTTCTCAGGTGGTTTGTTACCCCGAGGGCCTGCTCCCTCCTGCTTTACCGCAATTGCAAAAGCTCTCCAAATGCTCTCCTCGGTCTCCCTGCACTTGGCCTCTGGCTCTGAGCTGCCTGGGCTCTCTGCCCCGTCCCCACCGCACCCTGCTGTGCCCTGGCTTGTCTGGATGTGAGGGAGGGCAGCCCCCAGCCCCACCTTCCCCGAGTCCTCGGTCTCTGCTCACCGCCCCCGCTGTGGTCTCTTCCAGGTCCAGCTGTATGTACGGCACCTGCTGCCTCTGGGGAAAGACGTACTCCATTGGGTTCCTGCGCTTCTGCAAGCAGGTGTGCGCCCCCGCCCCCCCTATCCCCCCAGCACCAGCACCCACTCCCCACACAGTTAGGGATGCCCCTGCATTCACAGGGGGTGCTTAGAGGGGCAGGGAGAGGCGTCCTGGGACAAAGTGGTCTCAGATTCTTGCTTTATTTATTTATTTATTTATGTCAAATATGTTTTTATTGATTTCAGAGAGAAAGGGAGAAGGAGAGAGAGATTGAAACATCAGTGATGAGAGAGAAACATTGATCAGCTGCCTCCTGCACGCCCCACTCCAGAGATCAAGCCCACAAACTGGGCATGCGCCCTTGACTGGAATCAAACCTCGGACCCTTCAGTCCACAGGCGTCAGCTCTATCCACTGAGCCAAGCCAGCTAGGGTGACTCTTGCTCCTTTTGACCAAGTCTCGGTGTGTGTGGGAATCAGAGGATGTGCACGGGATTCTGGAATCTCCGTTTGAAAACTTCTCATCAGCTGGGGCGGAGGAAGGAGGGCGTCTGCATTAAAGATACAAGACCAGCCCTGCTGTGGCTCAGTGGTTGAGCATCGATCCATGAACCAAGAGGTCAGGGCACATGCCCCGGCTGTGGGCTCGATCCCCAGGATGTGGCGTGCAGGAGGCAGCCGAATCGATGTTTCTCCCTCAGTGTTTCTATTTCTCTATCCCTCCCCCTTCCTCTCTCTCTAAAATCAATAAAAATCTACATTAAAAGAAATATCCTCAGGTGAGGATTGGAAAAAAAAGATACATGATGAGACAGGCATGTGCCGTCTCTAGTCCCTTCCCCCTTTCCCACTTGGCAGCCAGCAGCTTCCTTCTCCTCGCCGCCCTCCCTGTGGTCTAGGATGGCCGGGCGGGGCAGTGCGGTGTGGTGGTCAAGTGCATGGGCCTGCATGTCTGACCATCTGAGCTTGATTTCCAGCTTCTCTTGACCGTGACCTTGGGTCATTAACCTCTCAGAGCCTTAGTTCCTTCTGTCAAATGTGCGTAATGTTACTTATCTCAAGGGATGGTTTAAAGAACAGGTGAGGTGGGATACAGAGTGTGGGCACGGCGCTGGCACAGAGCCCTCCGACTCTTGTTGGGGAGGGAGAGTCACATGTCATGGCCAGCAGCACGACCTCTAGGGGCCTCTCAGCCCCTCCAGCATCGCCAGAGTAACCCGAGGGGAAATGAACCCCTAGCAGTCACACACACACACACACACACACACACACACACACACACACACACAAACACGTCTGCCTGGACCTCCGGGCCTCTAGGTCAGCTGCCACATCTTCCTTCCTTAGGGTGTTGCTAAACTCAAAGTCTCCCCCGGGACGGCAGGAAAGAGTTAACCTGTCCCGGGCTCAGGGTGGGGCTCTCGGCCATTGTTTACCCTGGGCTGGGCGCCTGGGGCCTGTGACTCACCCCTCTTTGATGATTATATTGTGTACAAAGTTTTGATCCCAGATCACTAGCTCCCAGCCGCCTGGTTATAAATTATCCCCAGGCCTGTGGGCTGGCTGTTCGGGAATATCCACTGCTTTTCCTGGAGGTGGCAGGGAGAGGTGACAGGGGAGAGAGCAAAAGCCCGCAGGCCCCCCCAGCCCCTGCCCTGGGTGGCAGCTTTGTGCCAGGGCACGGCCTCCTGCTGTCCTCACTGGCACCTCAGGCCCCTGTGCCTCAGTTCCTTCCTCTGTACCAGGCGGGGGCAGTGCTTAGCCCCGGGCTCCACAGGGATAGGGGCATCGAGAGGCCTACCCGGGCGCCCCAGCCGGTGGCCGGACTCTGAACGCTCCCTCAGTCCCCACTCGCTGGCTCACTCTCATGTCCTGCCTCCTCTAGGTGGGGAGGGGAGGCCAGGGGAGTTCTGTGGCGGGTGTGACAGCAGTATCATCCCTCCAGCCCTGTCACCCACGCCTCTCCTGGCGGCACCCCACAGTCTGACCACCGGGCTCCCCTGCAAACCTCACTCCGGTTCCCAGAACTTTGGGTTCAGCAGGCCACGCTCTCCTCTCCGGGGTCCTTGCCCTGTTTGGCGCCACACCAGCTTCGCCCTTCCAGCTGCTCCCCCTTCACAAAGGCCCCTATGCTTAGATTTATTTGACTTCAGGAGAAAGGCGATTCTGCCGAAACCGGTTTGGCTCAGTGGGTAGATTCCGGTCAAGGGCATGTACCTTGGTTGCGGGAACATCCCCAGTAGGGGGCATGCAGGAGGCAGCTGATCGATGTTTCTCACTCATTTATGTTTCTCACTCTCTGTCCTTCTCCCTTCCTCTCTGTGAAAAATCAATAAAAAATATTTTTTTAAAAAAAGGGAGAGAAAGGCGATTCTAGTGACATAATGGGTACTGGGGGTGCCCTGTGGTTTACTGGGGCCTCTGTGGGGCCTCTGTGGGGCCTCTGGGGGATGGGGCTTACCCTGTGACAAGGGGCTGCCGGAGGCTCGGTGGCTGCCCGCGTGAGCTGCTGTCGCTGGTAGTTGGCGAGGCCAACAGCCAACTGAGAGGTCAAAACTAGACCTTGGCTTTGGGCTGCTTCCTGTTCGTGCTCCTGTTAAGTCATCTCCATCCCCAGCAGGACCCCCGCTCAGTATCAGCCCCGGCCCAGGCCCAGAGCGTGGGGCAGGGAGCCAGGCCCCGGGGTGGGCGAGGGGCATGAGAGGAAACCCCGGTCCAGCCCTGCTCCCCACGTGGCCAGTCCCTGGGGCAGGGCCCCGGCTGTACTCCCCACCCCGCCCACTTCCCCGGCACCTCACTGCTGCTGCCCGTCCAGCACGAACCGTGCCCTTGTCCACTCTGCCTCTGGGCCTCGGTGTGAGTTGTCCCCTCTGCCTGTCCCCTTGTCTCCCATCCCTGCTGCCCCTTCTCCAGGGACAGCCCCTGTCCCCTCTCCTCCATTCCTCCGTCCATCGACCTGCCTCCTCCACATCTGTCTTCTCACCCAGCTGAGTCACACCGGTACCTCTCCTCACTCTGCCTTCTCCAGACAGCCTCCCCTCGGGGGGGGGGACCCTGGGCTCCCCCGGGCCTCGCATCCAGCAGGTCTGCCGCCAGAGGAGGGGTTACGTGGTCTGTCCCCCTCCTGACCTGGGGCTTCTCCCCACAGGCCACCCTGCAGTTCTGCGTGGTGAAGCCGCTCATGGCCGTCAGCACCGTGATCCTCCAGGCCTTCGGCAAGTACCAGGACGGTGACTTTGAGTAAGCAGCGGTCCCCGCAGGGGTGTGTGGGGGAGTTGGGGCTGGGGTAGATGTCCCTGCCCAGAGGCAGTGCCTGGCTAGGGAAGGAGGCGGCCACAGACCGGCACACGCATGTTCCCAGCCTTCTTCCTGCCTCTGCACCCCTGAGCTGCGACGCTGGGCCTGGAGGGGCATGAGGTCGCCTCTGGCACAGGAGGAGCCCTCAACATCCATCCCCTTCGCATAGGGGGCCAGGGGGGCAGGAGGAACAGTGACCATCCAGGCAGGCAGCGGGGCCGGACCCCGAGTAGAAAGCCTTGCCTGGTGAACTGCCCACAGGCTCTCACTGGGTGAGGGGAAGTGACCACGTGGCCGTGTGCTGGCATGAGCTTGGCAACACCACTGGACGGTACACAGCAGCCCGTCATGGCAGATGGGCAAATGGAGGCTCATGGGATGTAACTTGCTGAACTTAGAGAGAGCAGGGCTGATCGCCCGGCACTCGGACACCCGCCATCTGACCATCAGGCTGAGCCCTCACCCCAGGCCAGCCTGGCTTCCACACCTGGGTCGTGTCCCCCCCAGAGCTGCAGGCAGGAGGCTAGACACCCCTGCATGAGGTGCTGCAGGCGCACCCGGCACCCACCTCAGGGTCTGGCCCCTTTGCTCACCATGTGGCTCGGGGAACGCCATTGGGGGAGCACGGCCAGAGCGTGGGGATGGGCTAGGGCAGGACAAGGGAGGCGGAGGCTCCTGGTCCCTCGGAGGGGCCTGTCCCAGCCAGAATGCTCCCCTTTTCTGCAGCGTCGCCAGCGGCTACCTGTACGTGACCATCATCTACAACGTCTCCGTGAGCCTGGCCCTGTACGCCCTCTTCCTCTTCTACTTCGCCACCAGGGAGCTGCTCAGCCCCTACAGCCCCGTCCTCAAGTTCTTCATGGTCAAGTCCGTCATCTTCCTCTCCTTCTGGCAGGGTGAGCCTCCACCCAGCCCCGGGAGGCGGCCCTGTCCCTAACCCTCGTCCGCTTCCTCCTACCTGCCACCCGCAGTCCCCCGGGCCCAGGCCATGGGGCTGTCCTTGGGGATCCCTGCCTGGAGCTCAAAGGGGCCTCCGTCCACTGGGTGCTGACTCGGGCAGAAGTCTGGGCCCTCAGGGGCCTTAGGAGCCAGGGCAGAGCTTTAGTGGGGCTGCTTCATGGATGGGGGACACGGGGGACCCCGCATAATCTGTGACGTCTCAGTGTTAGTGGCCGGAAAGGGTCTGGGGGGGTGGGGTTTTCAAGGGGCCTCGGCCTGTGTTGGCAACGCTGCCCCACAGGAGCAACCAGGGCCCCTACTTCCCCCACCCCGGGCATTGGGGGGCTGCATGGAGGAGGAGGAGATGGGAGGCGCTCCAGCCTGGGCCAGACACCACCCCTTGCCTCCCAGGCCTGCTCCTGGCCATCCTGGAGAAATGCGGGGCCATCCCCAAGATCCACTCAGCCCGCGTGTCGGTGGGCGAGGGCACCGTGGCTGCCGGCTACCAGGACTTCATCATCTGCGTGGAGATGTTCTTCGCGGCGCTGGCCCTGCGGCACGCCTTCACCTACAAGGTCTACGCCGACAAGAGGCTGGACGCGCAAGGTGAGGGCCCGGGCCCGAGCCCCCCTGCCCGCAGCGTCCTGCAGGCCAAGGGCCAGGAGTCCCGGTCACGTGAGGGGGTCCTGGAGCGAGGCCACCTGTCTTGGGCCGCCGGTCTAGAGTGCGGAGACAGGCGCACTTCCCCGTGGGACGGGCAGGACAGATTCTAGAAAAGCAAGTCTCTCAGGGTCCCCAACATAAGTCCGGGTCTCCGTTTATCCCAGAATCCTCTGCTCTTAAGTGTTCTGTTGTGTTTTTAGCCAAGTCAGAAGCAGACTTGGGTGGCAGTCACTCTGAACAGCTTCTTTGCCGCTTGCTGTCCTTCCTGGGTTAGAGCAGAGCCCCCTGGAGAGACAAAGGCCTGTGTGAGGGTCCCCTCCCGCGTTGGAGGTTCGCAGCAGTTGATCTGGGCTCGGGCCTGGCAGTTATAACTGCCATGAGATATAACTGGAGGATGCCCCAGGGGCACAGGAGGAGGAGTCGGGGTGTTGGATGATGTGGGAGGTGGAAGGCCTGGAAGGGAGGCCTCCCGGTCTACCATCCACCCGGAGCCGGCCGCTGCAGCTCCCTCCCCTGTGGCCGGAAGCGGGAGCCACCTCCCCGGGCACAGCACTGATGCCCACCCGGGCCGGGCAGCCGTGTCCTGGGAGGAGGATGGAGGACCGCCGGGCCTGGGCCGGCTCCTCGGTCCCGCCCCTTCCTGCCGCGTGCTTTCCCCGGTGGGAGGCCTCGGGCCTGCGCAGCTGTTGACTCGAACTCCCGGCCTCGTGACTGGTGGGCCGGCCGCGTGTCCCCAACACGCTGGGGGTGCTTTCTGCACATTTGACCACAACCTGTCAGTGCCAGGCACCGTGCTGCCTGGCTCAGCGCTGCCGGCTGGTGGCCACTGGCTTCCCACCAAGGCCCCCGGTTGGAGGGTCAGCTTCCCAGTATTGAGGGCGATGTCCCTGGACCTGGTCCTGACAGACCCTGTCCCTTGGGAACGCCCTTTGTGCCCAGAGCCTGGGAAGGTCTCAGTGTTTAAGGGCCATTTCTGCAATGGTGGCCTGCAGCCGCTCTCAGTGCTGTCTTCCCCGACATCCCCCCTCGCCCCCCTCCCCCTACAGCCAAGCAGCTGGCATGGGCCCTGCCCGCAGGGGAAGCTGCTACGTGCCCTTGCCCCTCCGCATGGTTCTGGCCGGCCATGCACCCGCCAGCCACAGTGCCCGGCCCGTCGGTCCTCCAGTCTGCCGTGGGGGTTGCACAGAAACCCCCACCCCCTCCAGCCTCTGTTTCCTGTCTGTGAGGTGGGGACGGTTTGTGGTGCACAAGGCACAGGCTTAGCAATTCCAGCCAAATCTGGAGAGGTGGAGTGTGGGGGCCCTGGCTTCGGGGCAGAGGTGAACTCGGCCCGCCATTCTGGTGTCCACTGTTTGTCCCCTGTAGAGAGTGGGAGTGCCCCAGGGGGGTCCTCTTCGGTGGGTAGTGTGCCCTGGCCCGAGGGGAGGCTGGGGCTGCTGGGGTGCCGTGGGGCAGGGGTGGGGGCAGGGGGTGTGGTGTGCGCTGGCCTCGGTGGTGGGCCACGCTGTTCACTCAGCTGTCTCTTGTCTTCTCTATTTCTCCGCTTCTCCCCCTCCCCGCCCGCCCTGCTTTGCCCCGGGTTTGGCCGTGGGCAGTGCCAACGTATGGTCCTTACGGTAGGTTCTGCTCTCTGTCTGCATGTCTGTCCTGCATGTCAGTCCCGGTCACTGTCACCGGCACGCCTCTGCCTGGTTCTGTGTCCCTGTCTCCTCACCGCGGGCACCTGAAGGCAGTGCCGCCCTCTGCGAGCCTGCTCTGTCCGGCCTGTCGTCTGGCATCCGCCCTGGGTGGTTCTGGGGCACAGCGCCCATGGCTGGGAAACCAGGGGCGCTTCGTATGTCAGTGGCAGAGGCGAGGAGGCAGCCAGGGCGGGTGTTTGCGTCTGAAGACCTGGCTGCGAGTGGAGGGCCGGGCTGTGGGGTGACTCACCAGAGAGCGAGGGAGATAAGCTCATCCGGCGGTGGCTCCCGCCTCCCGGGAGCTGGTGAAGATGTCTGTTCCGCCGGCTGCAGCCTCTGCAGCTGCCCATTGCGATGGAAGGGTCCCTGGTCCCCGCCCTCAGGAGCTGGGGCAGGGCTAGCACCGGGGAGCCCCATCTCCGAACCCCCGCCTCCACTCATGTCGCCTGGGCCTGCCTCCCTGGAGCATTCTGGGCTCATTGCCTGCGTCGTGCAGGCTCCACCCCTGGCCCATCCCACCTGCCGGACTCAGCCCCCGTGGCTGCTCACCTCCCCCCTCCAGGGGTGCTCTCTGCTCTGCACCCCAGCCAGAGGGCGTGTCTTTGCCTGCACCTGCTCATGTGCAGAGCCCCATCCTCAGGGCGGTTGGATGGCATAGCCTTGGGGGGGTGGGTCCCAGCCTAGAGGTGGTTGGATGACAGCCTGGGGGCCGAGCCCCTGGCCTCCTGCCGCGCCAGCCCCTCAGCCCTGCCTCCCGCCCGCAGGCCGCTGCGCCCCCATGAAGAGCATCTCCAGCAGCCTCAAGGAGACCATGAACCCCCACGACATCGTGCAGGACGCCATCCACAACTTCTCGCCCGCCTACCAGCAGTACACGCAGCAGTCCACCCTGGAGCCCGGGCCCCCCTGGCACGGCGGCGCCCACGGCCTCTCGCGCTCCCACAGCCTCAGTGGCGCCCGCGACACCGAGAAGACCCTCCTGCTCAGCTCCGACGACGAGTTCTAAGTGTGGCTGCTGCTGCGGGGGGAGGACTGGCACCTGGGCCCGGCCCAGGGGCAGGTGCCACGGCTTTGGCATTGCCTTTAATTTATTGGACCAGAGAGCTCACATACCGCTTCCAGAGGACAGCCAGGCGCTGTCCGCCAGAGAACAGCCCCGGCTCACCGAGCCTTCAGGAATATTTCTACGCGCCCCAGCGAGGAGCAGGGGGCACCCCGAGCGACTCCCACGTCCGCGGCTCATGCTGCGGTGGGGCGTGTTGGGACCAGCCGTGCCCAGACCCCGATGCTTGTGTGGTGGCCCAGTGGCCGCAGCCTCTCTGCTCTGTCCCCAGCTCATTGCCCTCCCCGTGAGGCCAGCCCTTCCCCAGACACGGGGCACTGCAGCGCTGCCCTGCTTCCTCCGCCTCCTCGTTAGCTCTTCAGGGCGGAGGAGGCGTGGGGAGGGGAGAGGAAGCTGTCTGCGGAGCCCCTCCTGACCCGGCCTGCCTGGCCCGCCTCAGCCGGGCGCCAGGAGCCACGGGTCCCGCTGGGAAGGCGCTCAGGTGCCTCTGGGCCCCTCCTCTGTGCACGTGGCCTCTCCAGGTGAGGTCCCTGCGTCCCCTGGGTGTCCTCGCGGCTGCACCTGTGTCGCACGCCCCTTCCTCCCGGCCTGGGGGGACAGCGGCAGCCGCACTGCCCCTCTCGTGGGTCTGTCTGCAGAGGATTGGGGGGCAGAGCGCTTGCTGCCTGGCCGCTCAGAGGATCGGGGCTCCCGCCTCCCTTCCCGGCTGAGCATCAGACCTTTGCCGGTCCTGGTCATTGCTGGGGCTTCTCCCGCCCATGTCAGGGAAAGAGTCTGAGTCTCCACGTTTCAGACCGGCTTCCGGGGGACAGGGTTCTGCGGGAGGGAGGACACAGGGCTGGGCCTGCAGGAGGGCCCCGGGCCCACACGCACACGGCCTGGTGTCCCGCTCACCGGTCCCCAGCCCGTCTCTTCTGTGCCTTAGTCACACATGAACGCCCGCTCCCCGGGCCTCCGTCTGTCCCAGACACTCCCTGGGGGCTCCCCGCTAAGCTGCTGGCACTCAGGCTCCTGCAGTGCTGGGCCAGGCACCCCGGGACCGGCCTCGGGTGGCCAGGACCCCCAGGCCCTTCCCCTTGCCCACCTCCACACCTGGACACCTGGGGCCAGAGCCCCTCGCAGCCTGGGCTCAGCTTGGCCTCCATCAGGAAGAGGCTCGATGGACAGGCTTGTTGGGACAGGCAGAGCGTCCGTCCCAAGATAGCGCGTTAGGGCGGCAGCAGCCGGGGACGGGCAGGGAGGAGGGCCTGCCCATGGCTTCGGGCTTCATGGTGGAATCTTCCCTCTTGGCCCCTCCTGGGATGAGCTGTGTCCAGGGTCAGGTGGGGGGTTCCATCCTAGTCATCTTTCTGAGCACTTGGCACTTGTGACAGAGCCAGCCTTCTGGTGGGGGTGGGGGGCTAGGCCTGCTTGAGGGGTAGTAGATGCCAGCTTTCAGGTCCCTGCCGGTGGGCTTGGCCAGCCGGCCCCAAGCTGCTTGGGAAGGCAGCAAGCCGTTGCAGGCTGCCTGAGAACCCCCTCTACCCCCCACTCCTCCCATTTCCCTTCCTTCCGTTTCTCTGGTCCTCCTGCCAGGCCAAAGTGTGCGGCTGACCCTGCCCTGTCTCTGCCCGCAGCTCCCGGCGGGAGTGGGGGGCCAGGCCCGCAGCCAGGGGGCTGGGAACAGCCTGACCACGCCACCTACTTCCTAGGATTCGTAACCTACCTTGTCTTTTTTTAAACTTTTTTTCCCAGTAGAGTAGCTCTTTGTACATAAAAAATACTTGAAAAATTAATTGTATGATGTATGAGAAGACAGAGTCCCCTAGTTTTATATCTCGTGTATGACTGCCGTGAGTTCCACCAGAAAGTCGCTCTATTTTGGTCTCTGTGACATTTTAAACGCGTGACAGAAGTGAGCAAATAAAGTGAGAAAGAAATATATATATATGAGATAATATAGATTGTATTGAAATCTCCTCTGCCTGCGGGTGAGGTTTTTTCCTTCCTCTTCCCACCCCGTTGGGGTGGGCTTCGTGGTTGTGAGCAGGGGTGTCTTAGGAAACCCTGTCCTTCCGGTGTGAACAGGAAGGGAATGGGGGGGACTTCACATGGTCAGAGGCTAACGTTGCCTCCCGGAACCCAGCCTCCACTGTGGGGCCCTCGGTGCCTCCCCCTGGCTCCAGGCCTGGAGCAGGGCCTGGCCGGGCAGGACACCTTCCTGCAGCCACCTACCTCCCAGGCCTCCGTGGGGCTGGTTGTGTGTGTGTGTGTGTGTGTGTGTGTGAGTGAGTGTGTGTGTGTGTGTGTGAGTGAGTGTGTGTGTGAGTGTGTGTGGTGTGTGTGTGTGAGTGTGTGTGTGCGCGCGTGTGTGCGTGCGTGTGTGTGGTGTGTATGTGTGTGTGTGTGTGTGTGCGTGTGCATGTTGGCTGCTGACTCGGGCACTCAGGAATGCCGTGGGGGCGGGGAAATTCCCAGCCTGGCTTGGCCCACGTGCAGCTTCCGGCTGCCTTTTCCTTTGGCCACCTCAGCGTTGGGTGAGGATCAAGGGACCAGGGCCCTGGGCCCCAACCTGAGGAGGAGGAGGAAGGCCTGTGGATGGAGCCAACCTACGTGGTTTGGCCTTTCCCCAACTTCTGTACCCGTGCCTTCTCCCAGCCCCTCCATCCTCACACCCACGGCAGCCACTCAGAAATCCCCACGCAGCGGAGTGCACCCCTGTCCACACTCCCTCTGGTCAAGCTGGAGCCCCTCCGGCTCCCAGCGCTGTGCCCTCAGGCACCTCCCTGGCACAGATGGGTAAACCGAGGCTGCAAGAAGTCACTAAAGGTCACACAGCTAGGAAAACACCTCTGGATTCAAACCCCGGCTTCCAGGACGCGCACAGTGTGCTCTGTCACCTGGGCCCCAGGATGGGATGCGGCTGCGTTGTAGGCCTGCAGGCTGGGCCCGAGGAAGCTCCCCCCTCCCCCCGCCACCCCCGTGCCTTCCGGAACACGAGGAAAGTATTTTCCACTTGGCGGTAGAAGATCAGCCCTCGACGTGAAAGTGCTGGAGCGATGACTCTCCATCTGGGAATTTTCCTCTCGGAACAGGACTTCTTTCGCTGAAGGGGTGCCCAGAAGCAGAACCCTGCATCTCACTGTGCTCCCCGCTTTGCTCCCCCGGGGGGAGCTTGGCTCGGGCACCCAGAAGGAAGGACGTGTTTTGGCACCACTCATCTGGGTGCCCACCCCCA
>JAAGEH010000119.1:487637-505380 GCA_011751065.1 Lasiurus cinereus
CACCCTCTGAGCAGTTTCCAAATCGAGGGGAGGCCCTCTGGTCCTCCACTGTCTCTCCTCTAGTCTAACTCGCTCGGTTTCCCTCCTCCCCATCTAGGAGGGCGGGGCTTCCAGCCAAGGGAGCCCTTGACCCGCCCTGCCCCCTCTCTCACCCAAGATGCCCCTTCCCGGGGACATCAGGTCCCGGGTTCAGGGGTTCAGGGGCTGCACAGGGGAGACGGGCTGCAGGGAGAGCCCCTGTGCGCGCCACAGGCGCTGGTGGCTGCGGAGAAACGGCCCCTGGGACAGAGGTCGTGCTGGGTAGGCACTTGGGAAGGGAGCTGCGGGGGGATCGGCGGGGCGTGGCGGGTGGGGGAGCGGGGCGTGGTGGTGGCGGGGCGGGGGGCGCAGCGGGCACTAGGAGCAGGGCGCGGGCGCCGGGGCGGGGGCGGGGCCGGGGGCGGGCCCGGGGCCGGGCCCCCGCGCCGACTTGACGATGGTGATGACGCTGGCGGGCGCCACGAGCGCCGAGGGCCCCCGGGAGGCGGCCACGGAGCGCGCGAAGCCCTGCAGCGCCTCGCACTTGCCGCGCAGCGCGTCCAGCTCCAGGCGCATGGCGGCGTTCTCGCGCGCCAGCTTGTCCACCTCGCGCTCCAGCTCCGACTTCTGCTTCTGCAGCTCCTCCTTCTGGCACACGCGCTTCACGCGGCAGCTGGCGGCGTAGCCGCGGTTCTTGAGCGTGCGCCGCCGCTGCTTGAGCCGCGCCACCTCCTCCGCCGACAGCCCGCGCAGGTGCCGGTTCAGCTCGCGCACCGACAGCCCCATCAGCGCCTCGTCCGACAGGTGCGGCGTGTTCTCGCTCAGCTCACGCTTGATCTGCGGGCGGAGGGGAGGGGAGGGGGGCGGATGGGGAAACTGAGGCCCCAGGGCCGGGGGGGGGGGGTCCTTGCCTAGGGGCCCCGCCCGGGGCCTGGCCCGCATCGGGTGCTGGGGATGGCGCCCCTCCCACCGCCCTAGGCACGGACGGAGGTGCTGGACTTGTTCCAAGACCCCAAAGAGGGGATGGAACAGTGATCTCCTGGTTCATAGGTTGATGCTCAACCACTGAGCCAAGCCAGCAGGGGCAGGGATCCGGAATACACCCAGGAAAGCACCTTCCGAGTCCCGCCCGCGGCCCCGTGGGCCTTGTCCCGGCGGGGAAATGGCCTCCGAGCCCAGGCGCCCTGGCCCCCAGCCTGGCCCAGGAACGCCTCCCGCCTGTGGCGCTGCTTCGGGGATTCCAGGCCCCGAAGGGGAAGTTGGCTGGGCAGCTCGGCCTGGGCAGGGAGGTGGGGGAGGGCAGGGGCTACAGGGCCTCCTCACCTTCAGGGCTTTGCTGGATAAGGGATCCACGGACATGTTTGCAGAAGGACCCGCTGGCTGAGACCTGGGGGAGAGAGCAGGCCAAGGTCACTTTCCCCCTCTACTCACAGTCCTGACTCCCCGCTGGCCACTCCAGGCCCCTGTTGCCTTGGATTCATCTCAGACCGCTTTCTTCCATCCCAGGGCCTCTGAACGGCTCAATCAGCCCCAGGGCCTTTGCACCTGCCACTTCCATCCCTTTACTTCCTCAGAGCATCTCTTCAGCAGGTACATCTGTGCTCAGTGCCACCTCTTGACAGAGGTCTAACTCTCTGGCTAAAACACCCCATTTACCAACTCTCATAACAGTCACCTGTTCTGCAATTACTTTTTTAAAAATACTTTTATTTATTTCAGAGAGAGAGAGAGAGAGATGGATGAGAGAACCACCAACTGGCTGCCTCCTGCATGCTCCTTACTGGGATCATGTGTGCCCTGACCAGGAATCGAACCAACAGTCTCTTGGGTCCTGGGCAGATGCTCAACCCCTGAGCCACGCCAGCCGGGCTGTTGTACAATTATTATTATTATTTTATATAGAGTGGAAGGGAGAGTGATAGAGAGTTAGAAACATCGATGAGAGAGAAACATCAATCAGCTGCCTCCTGCACACCCCCTACTGGAGATGTGCTTGCAACCAAGGTACATGCCCTTGACCTGAATCGAACCTGGGACCTTTCAGTCCGCAGGCTGATGCTCTATCCACTGAGCCGCACCAGCCCGGCTGTTGTGCAATTATTTTGTTTGATGACTTGTTTAAGGTTTGTCTGTCTCCCTCCCACCTCTCCTCCACCAAAATGTAAGTCTATAATGGGCAAGGCCTGGCCTGTCCCACCACCGCCTCCATGTGCCTAAGTCAGTGCTGGGCACCTGGTCGGTCCTCGGTACGTATGCACCAAGTGACTGTCCCCCCTCCCCCAGCAGTGCTCCCCATGGAGCCCAGACATATGCGCTTTGTCTCATTAAAACAGTGGTTGAGAGTTGACCTATGAACCAGAAGGTCACGGTTCGATTCCTGGTCGGGGCACATGCCCGAGTTGTGGGCTCCATCCCCACTGTGGGGTGTGCCAAAGGCAGCCGATCCATGATTCTTTTTCATCATTGATGTTTCTCTTTCTCTCCCCCCACCCCGCTCCCTTCCTCTCTGAAATCAATAAACATATATTGTCATTAAAGTGCAAACTACAGACAGAAAAGTGCTCAGGACACAGGTGTACTAGTCGATGACATTTCACATCCGACGGGCCAGTGGTCACTGCTCCGGGCGGGGAAAGGGATGGTCTCCCCAAGTCCCCTTTAAAGCAGCGTCCGCTATGCACGGCCCCTCTGCCCTTCCCCCCGTTCATCCTCCCCTGGTTTTCTCCTCCGAGGCGGAGGCGGCGGTGAGGAGCAAAGGAGAGCAGGGCGGAGGGTGACCTGAGACCCGCCTTTGCCGGTTCTCACCCGTGACACCCCATCTGACAGAAGCAGGGGCGAAAGCGGTCCAGACCTTGGCTCCCTGCGCTGTCTGGCGCCGAGTCTGACCCGTCTGCAGGCCCCGGCGCCTCAGAGATTCTGGGGAGAAGTAGCAAGTGCACGGGGTCTCTAGCCGTGGGGTTCCGGCACATTACTTAACCTCCCTGTGCCTCGGTTCCTCCCGGTGGCTGTGTATTAAGTCAGATCATGCTACTCCTCTCTCAAGCCCCCCATGGTCCCCATCTTACCCCAGTTATAGCCACAATCCTCACAGTGGCTCACAAGGCACCACAGAGGGGGGTTCAGCAAATGCCCCCCTGACTTTAGCTCCTGCTGCCCTCCCCGTGCCTCCCTCTGCACCTCCTCCTTAAACCCCCCGCACACCCCGCCCCCCGGACCCGGGCACCAGCTGGCCCACCTGCCCAGCCTCCCCTTCCCCTAAAGAGCCACAGAGCCGCTCCCTCACTCCGGCGGGTCGCTCTTCCAATCTCGTGTTCTCACTCCGTTTAGAATTCCCAGTCCCTGATACACACACACACACACACACACACACACACACTCTCCCTGTCTCCCTCCCCAGCCCCCTGCCTCTCTCTAGCGCGTCTCATCTCTGTAGTTACTGCCCATGTATGTCACCTGTGTGCTCAGTGTCTGTCTCCCGCTGCGATGCCGGCTCAGGACAGCACAGACCTGTCTCGCCCCCTCGGTGTCCCCGGTGCCCCGAGCAGGAGCTCGGCGTGACTCAGGCCGAGGCGGGGACAGTCCAGGGCTTCTCAGAAATCCCCGCCGCTCCCGGCCCACACAGCCGGGGCCTGACACCAGGGGAAGCGAGTGGGGAGGAAAGGGAAGTCGGTCCCGCGAGAGATCCCCTGACAGGCAGCAGCCTGGCCCTGGGCAAGGAGGGTCTCCAGGAGCACCCAGGCTTCCTGTGCTGGGGGAAACTGAGGCCCAGGGAGTCCTCAATCAGGGCCCTAACCTGCCACAGACACCACCTAGAGACCCTCCTGACCACCCCCCAAATACAAGCCCCTTAAATGTCCACCTTCCCCAACACACACACCCAGGGAGTCCCCAGTCAGGGCCCTAACCTGCCACAGACACCACCTGGAGACCCTCAAACCCGCCCCCCCCAAATACAGGCCTCTTAAATGTCCGCCTTCCCCAACACACACACCCAGGGAGGCCCTGGCAGGTCCGCCACCTCCACACACAGTCAGCACCTTCCCACCCTGTGACCCTGACCTGTCACACCCACATGCAGGCCTTCCTGCTCCCTGCCCTCCTGAGCACAGGGGCCGATGGGAGGTAGCCATGGTGTCCTCACTCCTGCGGGTCGCGCTTCAAATCTCGTGTTCGCACCCAATTTAGAATTCCCAGGCCTCACACACACACACACACACACACGCTCCCTGTCTCTCTCCCCGACCTCCTGTCTCTCTACAGCACTTCTCATCTCTGTAACTATCGCACATATGATTACATACATGAGGATCCCTTTCCACCACTGCCCGCCTGCGTTCTGCACTCCAGCCACGCGGGCCTTTCTACTTCCTCTTGCCCCTGTGCCGCCCTCCCCCGTGACACTGCGCCCCCCGCTTTATTGGCGGGCCCTGGCTGTAGACACCTCCTCCTCTGGGAAGCCCTCCCTGACCCCGAGGACTTGTTAGGCACTGACCACCCCGCACTTGTCCCTCGCGTGGTGATGGTCTGTCTCCTGGTCCGCCCCCCGGACAGGGAGCGCCACGGACAGGAACCAGGTCGAGGCAGCCCTTGGCGCTGATGTCGCCAGCGCGGGGCCGGGCAGGGGCAGGCCCCAGGAGGTGTGGGTGGGGGCAGTCTCTGACACCGTCCGTCCGTCACCTGGCTGGTCAGTGCCCAGCCCAAGCCCAGCGGAGGACCATTGAGAGAAAAATTTTCTGGTCTCATCCCCACTTCCTCCTCCTTTCCTCCTGCCTCCTGGCGTCTGCAGGGCAGGCTGGCACACAGGCCAGGAGGAGGGGAGGAGCGGGCGGGGTTCTGTCCCCCAGGTCGGGCGTGGGCAACAAGGAGAGAGGTGCTGGATTCGAAGTCAGGCTCCGGGCTGAGCCCCGACTCCTGTCCCGGCTGTGTGACCCACTCTCTGGTCTCCGATTCTGAACCCTGAATCCGGTCTCTTTCACACTGTCATCACCCTGACCCTTTCAACAGCTCGGTGAGTCATGACCAGAGGGGTCAGGAGAGCAGTCCAGGGTCACGCGGCTAAAACAGGGTGGCGCCCAGGGCGGAGGCCGCGCCAGGCCACCTGCCTCCCCCCGAGATGGCCCTCCCGGGGCACTGCTCTGTGACCCCCGTCTCTGTGGAGAGGAGGTGGGGCTCGCCGGTCTCCACAGCCACCCTGCCTGATGCGCCTGGGTTTGTGGGGACGAATACATAGCCAGGCCGCCTTGCCAGCTGCAGGGGGACGTGGGGGTTCGGTGAGGCCGCAGTCTGGGCTCTACAGAGAGGCCCGGAGAGAGGGCAAGCCTCCCCCTGCACAGGTTGACTGAGCCCGCTGGGTGCTGGGTGCTGAGCGCTGGGTGCTAAGGCTGATGCAGGACCTTGAAGACCGGTCCCCCAGACAAGTCGCTCTTCCTCTCTGGCCGTGGGTCCCTCACTGGTAAAGTGGGGGCGGTTCTAATGGCATCAGTGTGAGCAGTACGAGTGGCTGAGACAAGAGCTGAGTGGCAAACGGTTTGCTTCTCTCTCCATCATCCCTCCCTCCCTCCCTCCCTCCCTCCACTCTCAGCTCAGCCTTCCCCCATCGCCCCAGCACCGCTGCTGCTAAGCTTGGGCACAACCTCAGAACCCTTCTCAGCACAGCCCGAGAGATGCCCTCCCTGTTCTATGTGACGGGGGGCCCCGCCCACGGGGCGGGCTGGCATTCTGAGTCCTGGTAAGGCCCCGAGGCTCTGAACCTGTCCTCGCCTCCCTCCTTCTCCGTGCTCTGGCCTCAGCCCCCTCACCCACATCCTGGACGTCAGCTGAGGCCCTCATGTTCGCCCAGGAATGCCCCTAGCTCAGCAGAGTCGGGCAATCACAGAGAGTCACAAGAAGGGGGAACTTTCTGATAACCTCAGGCCGGGTCCACAGGGCGGCCTCAGCCAGATGGGCCTCAGCCAGGGGCCGGTCCAACCCCCTTGTTCCGGCACAGACCACTGAGCCTGTTTGGTGGCAGCGGCGGGCTGGGACCCGGGGCTCCTGACCCCCTAGCTCAGGGCTCGTTCTTCATTGAATGCCAGCCCCTCCCACCCCCTCAGAGGGCAGAGAGCAACCTCCACGCCCGGGGCTGCAGGTCCCTGCCATTCTTTTGGAGGCACGGAGAGTGAGTTTACTCCTGGGGGACCCATAGTTGCCCTGCCCAGTCTGCAGCCACAGCCTCCTACAGTCCCCGCCCCCCCCCCAGCCCCCACCTTTCCCCGCTCCACTCGAGGGACATCCTGCAGACGCCTACCCCCTGGCATGGGCTCCTCTGGCTGCGGGGCCATTTCGCTTCCTCTGTGAGGACAGAGGGAAAAAATGTGTTTTTGGGGCCTTGGCAGCCGGCACTGCTGGAGCCTCCTCCCTGCTGGAAAGGGGAGCGGAGCTGGGAGAACCCGGCACCTCAGGGGAGCAGGAGCCCGGGGATCCGGTTCCGGGGCTGCCCCCCACTCACACGCACTGCTGGGCCCTCTCTCGGGGCCTCCGTTTCCCAACATGCCAAACCTCCGGCCAGCCTCGGGGACCTTCTAACCTGAGCGTCGTGGAGTTTAGCGCGTCAGACTCCGGCCCGGAACAGAGCTCCAGGGCCACCACCGGCGGAGTGGAGGTCCTCGAGGAAGAGGAAGGAAATCAGGGAGGGCTTCCTGGAGGCAGGGGCCTGAGAACCCCAACTCACAGACTTGACCACCCTGCTGCTCAGAGACCACTTCCTCTTTCAGCAGAACCGTGACCAAAGCCGCCTCCTCGCTGGCTTCTGGTCTTTCCATGACCAGAGCCGCCTCCTCACTGGCTTCTGGTCCCCACCCCTGGCCCACCTGTCTTCTCCCAAAGGCGGTCAGTCCGAGGGATCGTTACTGAGAAGACCTGCCGGCCTCTGTGCGGCTGGCTCATTTCAAACCCGGCGGTGCCGGCCTCCCTCCCAGCCCACGGGGTGGGCCTTTCAGGCCTCCACCCTGTCCGTGCCCCGCCACCTCCAAGGATCCTCGTGGACCCAGTCAGTGCCCCTTCCTTCAATCAGCCCACACAAAAAGCACCCACTGTGTGCCGGGCTCCGAGGGCCCTCAGGGGCTCCGCAGACAATCATCGCTCGCTCCACCTGACGGCCTGGGTCCCTGGTCACCTTCTCCGGGAAGCCTTCCTTGATTGCCCCTGGCACACCTCGGAGAGAGTGTGGGTCCGGCTCCAGACCGCTGCCCTAAAGCCAGTACTGCAATTAAGCAGGAGTTCTTTGGTGTCCTAGCGCCTGTAAGTGATGCTTACACTATCCTGTAGTCTATTAAGTGTGCAATAGCGTTACACCTCAGAAAACAAGGTCTATTTCTTAATTTAAAAATACCTTGTTGCTAAGACATGCTAATCGTCACCTGCGCCTGTTGGAAAGATGGTGCCGGCAGACTCGCTGGACCTGCGGTTTGTAAGCAACACAGGATCTGCGAAGGCAAAATAAGGCGACCTTGCAAACCTCAAACTTCCCCTCACACCCCCCGGCTCCCCTGTGGCCGGGGTTTAGCTCGGTGGCTGTCCCTTTAACTGTGTCTCCTCTCACCAACCGTACGCTCCCACGGGGCAGGTTCTGGGTCTGGTTCGGTCTCATCCCAGCCTCCGGCCCATGACAGGCTCAGAGCTGAAAGCTGGGGCACAGAGGGAGGCACAGGGGGGGCCTGGGTGACCTGTGGGGTCCCAGGGCCTAGTGACGACCCAGGGGTGAGGCAGTGGAAGGAAGGTTCAGCCTTCGGTGCTGGCTCTGCACCAGTGATGGGGCCAACCAGCCGCTCCCCCTCGTGCTCAGCCCCCCAACCCTATGGAGGACGGGCCTGACTGGGGACCCCCCACATTCCTGCACATGCCAGGCCGTGGCCGGAGCTGTGGGCTCTGCTCTCTCTCCCAGCGTTTCCCTGGGAAACAGGCTCCGTGTGGAAGCTGCCAGCCTCCCCATTTCACCCCCACCTGCCCCTGGGTGTTGCCTAGTTCCTGCCGCAGAGGGGGACACTGGGGTTCCCCACGGCGGAGGCAGAGCTCCCCAGGGCTCAGACTCAAACGGTCATCTGGTGCCTCATCCCCCACGCTCCGTGGACCCCCGCCCCCATGGTCCTGTAGCCCCTTGGGTGGGAAGAAGGGAGGGCAGGAGAGGACCGAGGAATCCCCAGCCCCAGCCGGTCTCAGGCTGCTGGGCTAAGGGGAGCTTCCCAGGGCTGATAAAGGGGCGCAGGGCTAGCTTGGGCCCCACCCTCACACAGGAGGCCTGCATGTCCCACTGCTGCTGACCATGCCCCCGGGGGAGGACTCGGGGCATGCACACCGGCTGGCCCGGCCCCCAACCAGCTCCTCAGGTCCAGCCCTCCACAACAGGTCTGTCTGACCAGGCGCCCATGTAACTGAAACCAGCGCAGGACGAAACCGGCCCCACCCCTTCCTCCCGCTCCCGGGCTGGACCCAGCCAGCAGCACCAGCTCCCAGCCCAGCAGCCAGCAGCCCGCCAGCCGGGGTCCCCGCACCCGGGAGCCTGGACCCCTTCCCGCTTCCCCCCACCCCCCACCCCACTTTGCTAAGGGGTGCCCTGGCCCTTCCCCTTCCCCCCCAGGCTTCAGGGGTGGCTTCAGGGGGACGGAGGAGAGCCCGAGGATCTGCCCGCGCCAGGAGCAGGCAAACCGGGGACACGGACCCGAGCGGGGCCAGCCCCCGGGGTCCGGGGGAACGGGTGGCCCCCTCCTCGCTCCCCCCGCCCGGCCGGCCGGGTGGGGCCAGCAACACGGCGCCCCGCCCCGCGGCCGCAGCGCCAGCCCCGGGAGCGGGACAAACGCCGAGACCCCACGGCCCCGGCTCCCCCCGCCCCACGACCCCCAGGACCCTCCGGGGCGGCCCGGGGTGGCCGGCTGGTGGGCAGGGGGGCAGCGGGGCGAGAATTCCCGGACCCCGAGCGAGCGCGACGGGGCCGCTTCCCCAGCCGGAGTCCCCGCTCCGCCTTTCCGCGCCGGGCGCCCGCCCCCCGGTCCGCCCCGCCGGAGCGCGGCCCCCCGCCCGCGCCCCCCGCGCCCCCCGCGCCCCGCACCCCGCACCCCCCGCGGCAGCAGCGCGGAGCGGCCGGGAACACACACGCACTCGCGCCCGCCGGGACGTAAACAAACCGCGCACGCCCGGCCGCGGGCGCCCGGCCAGGGAATGTCCTCACCGAGGCCGGGCGTGCGCGCCGCCCCCCGCCCCTTCCTGCGGGCCCCGCGCCCCCGCGCCCCCGCGCCCCGCCAGGCTCGCTTCGGCCCCGACGGGGTCCCTGGATCGCCCCCCCTCCCTCCTCCTCCCGACAACCGCCCGGCCGTGGGGACACGCAGCACCCCCCCCCCAGCGCCGGCCCGGCCGCCCCGCCCCAGGCGCGTTCTCGGGGTGCGGGAGCCCTGCCGCCTCGGAGCCCCGCGCCCCCCGTTCCCGCCCGGGACCCCCCGGTGCTCACCCCCTCCTCGGGCCCGCTCCTCCTGGCGCCCCTGGCGCGCGCGCGCGGGTCTCGCTGCCGCCCGAGCGGCGTCCGCAGCCGGCTCTCCCCCGGGGCCAGCGGCTCCCCTCCGGTCCCGACCGCCGGCGGCTCCGAGCGCGGCTCCCGGAGCGACGCGGCGAGCGAGCTGTGTGGTGGGGCGGGCGGCGCGGGAGGCCGCGCCGAGTTGTAGGGAGAGCTTCCCGGAATTACTCACTCACAGGATTCCTTTCATTCATAAAAACCCAGTCACGCGCTGACGTCACCCCCCGCCGCCCCTCGCGGCCCCCGGAGCGGCCTCCGGGCTGCTCGGCCCCGCCCCCGGCACCGGCTCCGGCCCCGCCCCCGGCTCCGGCCCCGGCCCCGCCCCCTCCGGCTCCGGCCCCGCCCCCCGCGCCGGGCCCCGCCCCGCCCCGGGCTCCTCGGTTCCTCTTAGGCTGGAGGCGCCCACGTGACGCCTCGCGGCGAGTGGAGGTGTCATCTGGCTGGTTTTCCAGTCGGCCGCCCCGAGCCTCGTCTCCTTTCGACCTCCACCTTCTGCCACGATGATCTCACGCAGTCCCGTGGTTTACAACGCCGTCCGTCCGTCCACGGGCTCCGAATGTGTGTTTCCAGGGCGACCGGCTTCCCTGAGTTCCAGGGCATCACCAAGTGCCCCCTGCGTGCCTCCTCCACGTGGGTGCCAGAGGGGGACGGCGAGCCCTCCCCAGCCCAGATCCACCTCCTGAGCAGCAGCCCGACCCCGGCAGCCCACATCCTCAGGCTCCCCCTCTCAGTTGTTCAACCCCATCCTAGGACCCCTGCCTCATCTCTCCCTCCCTCCATCCTGAATCAGCCTGGTTCTACCTCCAACACCCGCCTGCAGCTGACAGCTTCTACCCATCCCAGTGCTACCAACATGGTCCAGACCCCATCAACCTCCCGGGACAATGCCAGCAGCCTCCTGAGAGCCTCCCCATTTTTAAAAGAAATATATATTTTAATGATTTTTTACAGAGAGGAAGGGAGAGGGATAGAAAGTCAGAAACATCGATGAGAGAGAGACATCCGTCAGCTGCCTCCTGCACGCCCCACACTGGAGGTGTGCCCGTAACCAAAGTACATGCCCCTGACCGGAATCGAACCTGGGACCTTTCAGGCCACAGGCTGATGCTCTATCCACTGAGCCAAACCGGTTTCGGCAAGCCTCCCCATTTTTGTTCCTCAAGGTTTTCTTCCCACACCAGACCATGTTTTTCTCAAAGCCAAGGTGAGATGGTTGTATACACTCCCACCCTCTCTCCAGCCTACCTGTGCGTTTAGAATATAAACTCCACTCCTCCCTTTGGCCACAGGGCCCTCCGCCTGCTGGCCTCTCGCCCACTCCCCAGCCTCAGCTCCGGCCCCTCTGGCCTCACCACTACTCCTCGCCACTGCCCTTCTTACTGTTTCTCAAACTCACCCACCTCATCCCTGCTACAGGTCCTTCCCACCTACTGCTTCGCTGTCCGCTCTATCTCACCTTTCGGGTCAGCTCAGATATCACTCCCACAGAGAATTTTCCCGCCTCTCTGGCTAAAGGAGCCTCCACCTGTAAACTTAGTTGTTATATAACTATTTTCTTCTTTTTAATCCTCACCTGACGGCATGCTTAGAGACTTATTAAGGTTACATAAAGCCCAGCCGGAGTGGCTCAGCTGGTTGAGTGTTGTCCTGTGTGCTGAAAGATTGCAGGCTTGATTCCTGATCAGGGCACATACCCTGGGTTTGGGTTTGGTCCCTTTTTGGTCAAGGTCAAGGCACATGGGTGCAATGTCATGTTTGAAAGTGGGAGCTTCCTGGCTTGAAGCGGGTTTTCGATGGCCAAGTCTGGTATAAGTAGAGCATCAGGAGAAATTACAGTCGTGATGGATTGTAACCCATTGAGTAAGATGAGAAACCATGAGCCCATACTAATATAAAGGAATGAACACAGATAAGAGAAAGCTACTCCTTCCAGTAGAAGGAATGAATGATGGAGTTGGACCCTTAGTAAATTCTATTGGGAATTCTAATGAGAATCATCAATGGGTAGGAAAATTCTGATGAGAAACTTCCTATGTACATAGTTTGAAAGTATTGTCCCAGAGGCAGTTGCTAATTGCACATGGAAAGATAGTAACTCTGCAGTAGAGGAACCTGGCAGATGCCATCTTTAAGTAAGCAAAGTTAATGTAACAGTAAAGGACGAATTGGCACATCTTTCTCCTCAGTGATGCCCTGCGAAGGACAGAGCATCGCTTCCGTTGGCATTCCTGCCAAAATTCAGACAATGAATCTAATTGTGAAGAAACATCCGACCAATTAATTGAGAGAAGTTCTATAGAATTATTGGACTGTGTGCTAAAAAAAAAAAAATAAATAAAAAATGGCCACATCATGAAAGACAGGGAAAGACTGGGGAACTGTTCCAGACGAAAGGAGTTAAGGAGATATGACAACTCACTGCAAGGTGTGATCCAGGATTTCCTTTTGCTCTAAGGACGCTTTTAAGATAATTGTAAAATACGAATAAGGCCTGTAGATTAGATAATAGCGTCGTGTCAGTGTTCATTGCCTGACTTTGATCCTTGTCCTGTGGTCATGCAAGACAATATCCTTCACTTTACTCACCAGCGTATTTCTAACTGAGGGCGTATCATGTCTTCAGTTTATTCTCAAACGGTTCAGAACAAAGACAGAGAGATACTAAAATGTGATAAAATATTAACAATTGGGGGATCTGGGAGAACATGTGGAGATTCTCTATTATTCCTGCAGTTTTTGTTTTAATAAAATAGTTGGCTTTTCCCTCCTTCAAAGTACAGACTCTGTAGTTAGCCTGTGGGCTCTAATCCCGGCCTTACCCCTCACCAGCCGAGTGTCTTCGCCCCTCCCTGCCTCAGTCTCCTCCTCTGTACACTGGGCCTGTTTCATGGGTTGTGAAACGATCGAATGTGTCCATACTAATAAGCATTTGGCACCAGGCCTCGTATGGACTAAACGATGAATAAACATTGGACAGCTTCTGACAGCTTCGCCCCACCCCTAGCAGAGAGCTGAGTCTCTGGAGTCCTTTAGGACACTTCCTCTGAGAAATCTGCTTCTCCCCGGGTGAGTGACACAAAGTCAGTGATGACCTGACCCTGCAGAGCGCCCCCACCTCCTGCCACAGGGAGGGGTCTGGCTGCCAGTTTCCCTCTGCCAGTCCAGTCCAGCAGAATGCTGACTGGCCCAGCGGGCCCCTCCCTGTTTACCTGCCCCAGAGTCCAAAGCACCAGCCGGCACCCAGCACCTCCCTGGGGGACCCTGGCCCACAGTAGGTGCTTTTCCCTCTAGCAGGTACTCATGGACAGTGACGGGCTTGACCTGAGACAGGATCTGCAGCTCAGATTGTAACAGTGAGGAATTATAATAACCCGCCCCACTATTCTTTTGACATCGTTTCTGTAAATGCTGCCTCTGACTAACACGTATAGCTTGCAGATAAACGGCATGTTTGTATAAGAATCCTAGGAACGAGCTTCAGGGAGATACTGACTTTGACCTTCAGTCATCCCAGTTCCAGGAGATTTGCTGACCTTCAACGACAGAACCAGGAGAATGTAGAGCGAGGATGACGAAGACTGGATTATCACTTGACCAGTTTTGAGATCCTTATCGGAACGGACTGTGCTGGCCTGCACGTAGAGAACATTTCAACCCCCATCCTCTCGATCTCTTTGTTCTTCTTTCCCTCTCCCTCCTAATAAAAATGTCTCCCTGCACAGAAACAGGAAGATGGGCTCGGCGACAAGAGTCACCAAACATCTTCTCAGATGGCTGGCACTTGAATAAACCTCTTTCCTTTTTCACTGGCACTTATCTCAGCTGTCAGCAGGCAGCTGGATCTCAGTTTCAGTTACAAGACTGCACCTCTGGCCAACCCTAGTGTGGGCCTTTCTTCACTCCAGGCTCAGTTTCCCCAACTGCAGTGCATGTATAGGATTAGATCAGCAGTTTTAAAGAACCCCAGACCACAGTAAATTTTCTTCAAATGAAAGTTGGGAGACAGCCAGAAGGTGGGCTTTGGCAGAGGAGACCAGGGCTGGCTTTAATATTTCCCTGTTGAGTATTCTCTGGAGGCCCTTCCTGCCCTGAGATTTGATTTCTTGGCCCCTGGGAGTGCCTGTTCCTGGACCCTCAGGTCTTCTACCCCCCACACCTCTTCGGCAAGACAGCCCTCCATCAGCTGGGCCATATCCTTCATTTCCCATGGTCCCCCTCTGCTGGGTGGCAGTGATGTCAAAGGGATCTCTTTCAGTACCTTTTGGCACCTGACCTTGTTCTGGGTACTTCCACTCATCACACACCTCCTACCAGTTTTTTATTACTGCGTATTACTATTACTATATACTTACTACTGTGACTGCATTTATGGGATGCTTCCTGTTTGCCAGAGACTGTGCCTAAGATCTGTTTGCGTGGTATATATTTTTCTGGTTCTTTTCTCCCACTCCTAAACAAACCAACCATCCAAAAAATGATTTGTTCCTTTTATCACATGTCTATGTCTTTTTAAAAATATATATATTTTATTGATTTTTTACAGAGAGGAAGGGAGAGAGACAGAAAGTCAGAAACATCGATGAGAGAGAGACATCGATCAGCCGCCCCCTGCACGCCCCACAGTGGAGATGTGCCCGCAAGCAAGGTACCTGCCCCCAAAAGGAACCGAACCTGGGACCTTTCAGTCCGCAAGCCGACACTCTATCCACTGAGCCAAACCGGTCTTGGCACATGTCTATGTCTTTAAAACCCCACTTTTCCTTCTCACTAAGCCCTCCCCACTTTGTGATGGGAGGTGCATATTTGGACTGGTAGGGGTTCAGGGAGCACCCCCAGTTGCGGGGTGTGATGAGCTGGGTGGCCCTTAGTCCTTTCCCACCAGCTTAGAGGTTAGATACCATCATCACCACGTTGCAGGGCAGGAGATGGAGGCTCTGAGAGGTGAGGAACTTGCCCAATACCACACAGCTGGTCCTGGAAGAGGAGGACTTAAACTCAGGCCTGTCTGATTCAAAGACCATGCTCTCTCCCTTCTGATAACTGTGCCATGCCCAACTTGAGGGGGGGAGGGGCTGCGGTCAATCATGGTGCCCAACTCCTGGCCAAAGCTGATTGGCTCGGGGGCGGGCACACAACCCCAGCTGGCCCACTTAGAGTCCTTTCCAGGAAGGTCAGTCCATTTCTTTCGGTGACAGCAGTGGAGAGTGGGGGGGCTGCATTCCTCATTCCCGAGCAGAAGCAGCCAGAGAAGAGGATGAGATGGATGTGCTGAAAGAGGAAATGGGGGGCCTGGTTCACCCCACGGCCCCTCTGAGGTTTAGCTGGTCATCTCTTCCTTGGATTCTGGAAGATTCTCTGATTACTTTCCATCATGTACAGGAATGTGAGTTGGGTTTCTGTCACTTACAATCAAGAGAGTCCTGACTCAAAAAAAATAAAAAATAAAAAAGAGAGAGAGTCCTGACTCACTCTAATCTCTTTCTTCTGGATCCCATCGAATCCTGTTCCTCTTATTCAATTCCCTCTCCTGGGCATCTCTAAGGAGATGGTTGGATGGCCATATTTAATTAATGTATATACATTAGAAAGCTTCATGCTGAAGATTGCCTGCGAATATGATCTACAGTTGATTAAGCAGGAAGGTTTCTGTCATCACCAACAGAACAGAACCGTGATAATTACTGGCTAAAGACACTGAAGCGAGGACGAGAAGTCTAGGAGAGAGAAGAAAAGAAGGGGTGAAGGCCTGGCACACACTGACCCCCAGGAATCCCACCCTGGAATCCCATCCCGAGAGGTCAGATTCTGCGCATTTGCTCCTGGCACGTGTCTCTGCGTGCCTTCACTCAGCCTCTCTCAACCCGCACCATCCTTCAGGACTCGGCTTCAGACAGCTTCTGGCAAAACCGCCCTGGGCCCTGGCCCTGAGAGCCAGCCCCTCCTCAGGCCACCGCCCGTCCTGAGAGCCCCCGAGCTGGGGAAATCCTGCCTTTGCTGCTCAGCGCTGGCTCCCCAGCCCCCCCTCACCCCCCAGGCCTGGGAGCATGTGGCCGCTGCCTCCCAACTCAAGGTTACCTGCACTCGTTTCCTTCCTGAGGAGGGCACCAGGCCCAGGGGCCCCTCTCCAGGCCAGAAGCCGCATCATGTGTGTAATCATTACACAGCTGCCTCGTGACCTCTGAGCCCTCCAGTTCCCTGGCTCACGGCAGCCCAGGGATTTTTTCCAGGTCACTTTCCTGCTCGTGCCCCTGCTGGGGCTCCCGCTGCCTGCAGGGCGAGGCCTCGCCTCCCGCCTGGCACTGCAGAGCCTTCATGCTTGGCCTCTGAGGCTCACCTGCCCGATCACCTGCTCGCATACCAGCTTCCAGCACAACAGCCCACACACCCTCATGACGCCGACCTTTGCCCGGATGGTTCTTTCCACCTGGAATGTTCTTGCTTTCCTAATCCGGTGGTAAACTCCCTCGTCAATCTTTGCGGCTCAACGTAAGAACAGGGGTAGGGGTTGGTTTGTTTTGTTTTTTTTTCTGTTAAGGGCTAGATAGAAATATTTCAGGCTTTGGGGCCCAGGTGGCCTGTGTCACGATTACTCAACTCTGCCACTGGAGAAAGTATAGACAGATGGAAACGAATGGGGTGCCCGTGTTCCCATAAAACTCTGTTGATGGAAGAGGTGGCAGGAGGGAGAGTGTGCTCACCCCGCTCAAGAGTCGCTTCAGAAAGCTTCCCACAGGAGGATCCCGATAACGCCTTCTCAGTGTCCTCTAGGCCTTCCACATTTTGTGGTAACACAAACCCCTCTGTGACGACTCTGCAGTTGTGCCGACTAAATGGCATGATGGTCACACCGTTGTCTCACCCTTGGATTTCAGCATCAGCCTCCTCACAAACCTCCAGCCTCTGCTGGAAGAACATACCATGTTCATGGACTGGTAGAATCAACATCATTAAAATGCCTATACTATCCAAAGCAATCTATAGATTCAATGCACTCCCCATTAAAATACCAGCAGCATATTTCACAGACCTAGAACGAACTCTCCAAAGATTCATCTTGATTAAAAAAAGACCCCGAATAGCTACCGCAATCCTGAGAAAGAAGAACAAAGTAGGAAGGATCTCAATACCAGATATCAAGCCTGTATTACCAAACCACTGTTCTCAAAACTGCCTGGTACTGGCACAAGAACAGACATATAGACCAATGGAATAGAATAGAGAACGCAGAAATCAACCCAAATCACTATGCTCAATTAATATTTGACAAAGAAGGCATGAACATACAATGGAGTTAGACAGTCTCTTCAATAAATGGTGTTGGGGAAATTGGACAGATACATGCAAAAAAATAAAATCAGACCACCAACTTACCCCATACACAAAAATAAACTCAAAATGGATAAAGGACTTAAACATAAGATGGGAAAACATAAAAATACTAGAGGAATCCAGAGCCAGAAAAATCTCTGACATATGCCAAAGCAATATCTTCACTGATACAGCTCCTAGGGCAATGGAAACTAAAGAGAAAATAAACAAATGGGACTACATCAAAATAAAAAGCTTCTGTACAGCAAAAGAAACCATCAACAAAACATCAAGAAAGCCCAGTGCATGCGAGAACATATTTGCTAATGTTATCACCGATAAGGGTTTAATCTCCAACATTTACAGGGAACTCATACAGCTTAACAAAATGAAGATGAACAACCCAATCACAAAATGGGCAACGGACCTAAATAGATACTTTTCGAAAGAAGACACAAGGAAAGCCAAGAGACACATGAAAACATGCTCAAAGTCACTAATCATCCGAGAGACAGCGCGGTACCACCTCACACCTGTCAGAATGGCCATCATCAACAAATCAACGAACGACAAGTGCTGGTGAGGAAGCGGAGAGAAAGGAACCCTCGTGCACTGCTGGTGGGAATGCAGACTGGTGCAGCCACTGTGGAGAACAGTATGGAGTTTCCTCAAAACACTAAAAATGGAACTCCCATTTGACCCAGTGATCCCACTACCAGGAATATATCCCAAGAAACCAGAAACACCAATCAAAAAGGACATATGCATCCCTGTTCATAGCAGCACAATGCACCATAGCTAAGATTTGGAAACAGCCTAAGTGCCCATCAGCAGATGAGTGGATTAAAAAACTGTGGTACACCTATACAATGGAAT
>JAAGEH010000119.1:505480-541346 GCA_011751065.1 Lasiurus cinereus
ATTCTTACCATTTGCAACAGCATGGATGAAACTGGAGAGCATTATGCGAAGTGAAATAAGGCAGTCAGAGAAAGACAAATATCACATGATCGCATATGTGGAATATAATGAACAACATAAATTGATGAACAACAGATCCAGGGACAGAGAAGCATCAATCAGATCATCAAACCTTAGAGGGAAGGTAAGGGAAGGTGGGGGTAAGGTAGAGAGATCAACCAAAGGACTCATATGTATGCATATAAGCCTAACCAATGGACTTAGACACCAGGGGGGTGAGGGCATGAGTGGGGGTGAGGGAGGAGGGCAATGGGGGGATAAGGACAAATAATACTTTAATCAATAAAGAAAAAAATGTTCAGACATGCTCTCCCTTCAGGGAGCACATATTTCCTAAATTCCAAGGGACCCCACGAAGCTTGCAACCAGGCGAGCAATGGGCATCGACAGCTCATCCCACGGTAACCCCCTGAAACTGTCTCCGAGGCCCCATTTTCTCTGATACCTAGTGAGCCAACGCCACCCAGCCTAAGCTCTCCTGTTACATCTTCTATGTCCTTCCTTGTTTCACTGTCTTAAGTGGGGGTGCTTTGTTTGTTTGTTTGGCTGCAGTCAATAAATCCTTGCTTGCTTCTCTAAGGAAAAATGTTCAAACAGAGATAATGGAAGGGCTAATGCAATGACACTCATATACGCAACCCCAGATGCAACACTCAAGGTCTTTTGAAGGAACGATGCTAACATCATGACCTTTCACCTATAGACTTTAGCAAAACACACTCTGTGTTTGACGTCTCTATCTTGTTTATCATCTTTCTTTCCCCACCAGACTGTGAGCACCACAAGGACAGAGACTTTTATCTGTTTGGTTCACTGTGGTCTCATCAGCATCAAGGGGAAGAAAAGATAAGACGGGTCCTGATTCTGGTTCTGCCTCTAATTGACATATGATTCTGGGGATCATTTCCCCTTGCAGAACTTTGGTTTCCTCATCTATAACATGAGGGGAATAGGTCTACGTCTCAGGGTTGTTGTGAGGGTCAAACCAAGTAAGAGTGTACAATTGCACTGTTAGCATGTCCGTTAAATTTCCACCTAACTCCTTGAGGGAGGGGAGTTGGTCTAGTCTGACCCTGTGGAGGCTGGGCTCCTAGAAGGCAGACACCTTGCTCCGGAATGTTCTTAGATGCAGGACCTAACACAGCCCCTCAAGAGAAGACGTGATCTGCTTCAATGGAAAACCCAGGAGAAATCTAACAGAATGTCTTCCCTTGTGCCTACTTGCCCCTCTCTTTCCATTGCTTGCTCCTCCAATGCAGCCTGATAACCACTCTATTTCATCTCTCACTTTCCCTACTCATGTAACAATTTTCACCAGAGATACCTAGGGGAGGAGCGCTCAACTCATGAAGTCCCGAGACCCTATTTGATTAATGTCTTCCACGGATCCAGTGTGTCTCCAGAGCGATCCAGTCTCCCTTGGCCTCGTCTGCATTTCAGATGACCTTGTGTGTCCATGTTGCCAAATTCGCCTTGCAGACTCACCTTGAACACAAAGTTGGATGTTTGCTGAAGAATGGGACTCATTCTGTTGAAACTACACATTTTTTTGGGGGGAAGGGGGGTCTCATTGCTCGGTAGTGGGTGGAACGCCTGGTCTTTTGCAATCTCCCTGATTAACCATTGCCCTAACTTCATTTGCTCTGAAAGTTAGGACAAAATGTTTTCATTGAGAATTCTGAGTCTTCATCCCATTCATTCTCTCCACTCTGAGCTGAAACTCTTGAGCAAAACTTCAATTAGTTTAAGGGAACAGTTTCCTCATCTGTGTGGACAGGAAGGGGAAAAAAAAAAAGAAGTTGAATGGAAGGTAACCTCACAGGGTAATAAGGTCATAAATTCCTAACTAGGCAGGTCATGCTGGGTAGTAGTCTTGCTCCAGGCCTATACCGTCTTTGGTGAGAAGTTTTAGGCCAGCCCTGTCCATTGACCTTGGACATCTAGGTTAGCACATCTCTGAAATGCCAGAAGTAATACCCCTCAAAGTTGATACTAACCCTTAAGAGAGACAGAATCTTGTTAAGGATCCTGTAATCCAACCCCCCACCTTGCTTTCTCTAATCTTTCTTAATTTCAAATGCATAAAAGAAACTGCAAAGCTGTTCTTCTCCAGCTCCCCAGCATAGGTCGACCGTTTGGCTCAAATAAACTCATAAAGTTTATCTCTGGGGTTGGCCGCTTCTTACATTGACATCTGTAAAAGGGCCAGCAAGAGTAACTCACCCTGGCCATGATGGAGGTGAAGTCTGGCTACTTTGCAACTGGGAAAGCTCTGCACCAGTATTAGTCGCTATGGTTAGTGTGTAACTGTCCCCATCCTTAACTAAACCTGCCCCTGTTGTACTGGCCACCCTCAGCCTGGGCATTAATACCTTGACAGGCGGGGGACCAAACTCCCTTCTTTTCCCAGGAATGACAACAGTAACTCCATTCCCCACGGGGACAGAGAGCAGTTTGGAGAATTCATGTGACCCAGGGCTAGGGGTTGGGGGGTGTCATTCGGGGAGGAGAAGTTGTCCATTGGAGCCTGGTGTACGGGAGAGGGGACCTGAGCTGCTCAGTCAGGAGCAGAGCTGTGGCTAAACCCAGTCCCCGTGTTTCCTCCCAGCACACCCCATTCTCAACATTATGGATCCCAACAACCCCCGTTTATTGAAATTCCAGCAGCTGCAGGCCCAGGGGCTGATGTATCCCTAGTCCTCGCAACTTCTCAGAGGAGCTCACAGCAACCAAGTAATTTGCTCAAGTTTGTATTAAAGGGGCTAAGATAATTCCTGAGATTGGCTTAGGGTAGGGCTGCCCGATTACCTGATTTTTTAAAATTTATTTTTTGCATAACTATAGTTAAAATTATTGGTTTTTAACTGGGCATTCCGTATTTTTATTTGCTAAATCTAGCCGCTATATCTTGGGGGTACCCGGCAAAATAAAAACCGGGGTCCTCCCTGTTCTGCCCTTTTTTTTTTTTAATCTTGTTTTTATTTATTTATTTTTATTTTTTAAAGATTTATTTATTTTTTCCCCCTATTGCCCTCCCCACCCCCCAGTACCTGCCCTCCTCCGTCTCCCCTGCCCTAAGTCTTCATTGCGTTTCCTTTTCTCTTTATGCGCCGGGAGGCTCAGACTTCGGCCTCCGACCTCCTCGGGAAGCAGAAGGTGGAGGAGGGTGAGAGTGTGCCCCGCACCAACATGTCTGCCCACGCGCCGTCACCGGACTTCCGCCCAGCACAAACATGGCCGCGCGCCGCCGGCGCGGATTGGCTGCAGCCCACAGCCCGGCCTCCCCGGCGCTGGGAGCCCGCCCATTGGGCGGTTACACAAGATGGCGGCGCCGTCCCGCCCCCCGCGCGCGCCGCGCTCCCAGCGCGGGGGCGGGGCCGCAGCGCGGCCGGCGAGGCCAGGCCTTCGCTGATTGGCGGAGAGCGGAGGCGGGGCCCGGCGCTTGTTTGCGGAAGTAAAAGGGAGTGGAAGTGCTGAGTAAACCGAGGTGAGTGACGGGGCAAAGGAGGCGGGGCCTGGGGGCCCCCCCAAACCTGCTCAGCGCCCCAGATTTCGTGGCCCTTCGCTCGCACCTTCCCCGTGTGCCCTGAGGCATGTTCTCCATGAACCCTTGTGTGACCCCCGAGTTCCCCCCCGCCCCCCAGATTCCTCCCTTTGACCCCCAGCGCCCTCAACTCCCATCCCCCGTGACCTCGCTTGTCTCCCAGGAACCCCCAGATTTGACCGTGGGCCCCCATCAGGACCTCAGCCTGCTCGTGTGCCTTCCCTCTGTCCCTGACCTCCTGAGCCAACCCCTCCTCCCTGCCCCATCTCTCAGGGGCCCCCCGCTTCACTCTGGACCCCCCTGATTATCTCCCGCTTTTTTTTCTAAGTTCAACCGAGTGTTCTGCCTCGGTGTATCCCCATTTCCTCCCCACTTCACCCCCATTTGTTTCCCTGCCTGCGCCCCCACCCATGCCCCCTCCTTCCCCATAGCCTCCTCACCCCAAAATCTCCCAACCCCTTAAGCTTCTGTCCCCCTCCTGCTCCCACAGATGACCTGGAAGCTGGTGACAGGGTGCCTGTGACCCATGTGACCGTGTGGCTGGGACAGGCAAGCCGTGGGTGTGGGAGCGGGAGGAGGGCAGGCGGCTCAGGGAGTTCTTATTTATTTATTTTTAATAGACTATCAAACAGATCCCTTCCCTTCCCCTAAGCTTCTGGATCTTTCCCTCACCTGCCTCTCACCCGCCCAACAGGATGTGAGGCCGGTTTGGTTTGGCCACACAGAGGCCCCACCCTTGGGCTGAAGGCAGTGTTTTTGTTCCTGTCTTTGCCGCCGAATGTTCCTGGGGTTTGGAGGCTGTTTTTCACGCGAATCTCAGTTTCCTCATCTGTGACGGGGAGGGATTGTATTCCCCGCCCGCAGACGGCTGCTGTGAGGCTCACACTGTGAGATCATGTCGAAAAGCAGAGCGTTGAGGTCAGCGTGGTCCTGTGCACATGCATGCATGCTTTTGCTGTTTTGTCGCGGACGAGGAGGGAAAGACAAGGAGGAGGTCTGACATTGTCTTTCATGTAGTATTTGGCAGTATTTCTTGATCATGCGCCGAGTCGGGCTCTCTTCTATGTTAACCTTACCACTCACTCGTTCCTCATTTATTTATTTTTATTTTTTAATACATTTTATTGATTTTTTTTTACAGAGAGGAAGGGAGAGGGATAGAGAGCTAGAAACATCGATGAGAGAGAAACATCGATCAGCTGCCTCCTGCACGCCCCCTATTGGGGATGTGCCCACAACCAAGGTACATGCCCTTGACCGGAATGGAACCTGGGACCTTTCAGTCCGTAGTTTGATGCTCTATCCACTGAGTCAAACTGGTTTTGGTTATTCCTCATTTATTTATTTAACAGATAATGGGCAGTTTACTGTGGTCTAGGCTACCCTTGATGCAGCCAGTGTTATTCCCCTTTCACATAAGAAAGCGGGCAGGTGAGTTGCCCAAGATCACACCAGTTGATGTCGGCTGGAACTGGAATCTGAATACAGTACCGGAGCCCGTGTGAATGCCTGTGGGTAAGGCCCTGCTGCTGTCGGTGCCAGGGCACTTCCTCCTCCCAGGGGTTACTTTCTTCTTAGGTGACAGGATCCTCAAAAGGGATTTCCTGCTCACTCAGCAGAATGACGTTAGCAAGAGGGGGAGGAGGAATTGAAATTGTGTGTGTGTGCGCGAGCGCTCCACATTGCTCTAGTGAAGGAGCATCTCATCAGCATTTAAACCTTCGTTTGTGTTTTGCATGTTTATCTTCTTCCTGATTTATAGCCCTCTAACCTATAAGTTCTAGGAGAGCAGGGATTTTGTCTTGTTTCATTCATGTATTTACAGCCCTCTAACCTGTAAGTTCTAGGAGAGCGGGGATTTTGTTTTGTTCATTCATGTATTTACAGCCCTCTAACCTGTAAGTTTTAGTAGAGCAGGATTTTGTTTTGTTCATTCATGTATTTATAGCCCTCTACATATAAGTTCCAGGAGAGCAGGCATTCTGTCTTGTTCATTCATGTGTGCTCAGCAGCTAGAACTGTGCCTGCCGTGTAACAGGTCTTCAGTAACTCCGCAGAGTGAGTCATCCATGGGCCAGGCCACAGCCCAACGAGCTCTGGGTGAGTGGTGTCTCCTGTCCAGCTCCTGCCCACTCCCGGGGCAGCTTGCCGGCAGGCATGGTCCCGCTGAGCATGGAGAGATGCCTTTTCCTTTTTTGCTCTGACTCAGATGAATGGCAGCGCATTGGTAAGACAGGGGCCTCAGCGTTTGGAGTCCCAGAGTCTGAAAGTCAGGCCTGACTCAGCCATCGCCCATTCAGGCTTGCTCCGGAGGGAGTCTGAGGCGTACGAGCTGGGGCTGTGGATTCCAACTGATTTCGGTTCAGATCTGGCAAGTTCCATACCCTCCGGTGCCACCATCTCCTGCGTGTGATATGGCAGAGTGTGCCTTCTTTTTTGAGTGTCTTGAGGATGAAATAGGATCATTACCTAAAAGATGTGGTGAGGCACCTGGTCCTCAGGGGTGCTGGGTGAGCGCAGCAGTGGTGTTGGGGTGCAGGAGAAGGGAGCAAGCTGGGGTCAGGGTGGATGTTTGGAGGGACATTTGTCTTGTAGGCAGCCTTGGAGGTCCAGAGGCTCAGATGGGAGGCGGAGAAGGCATTTGACTCGACCCCCACTTTCATCTAGTCTTTCCTTACGCACCGATTGAGTGCCTACTGTGTGCAGGCCCTCTGCCTCGTGCTGTCCAGGGGTCTAAGGGAGAAGGCATGAGTCCAGCTGCAGGCAACCCCTCCCCTCTCCTCTCCCTGGGCATCGGCCCCCTGTGTTCCCCACAATTGCACTTCCCCTCTGGAACGGGCATTTGCGAGCTTCCAGGCAGCTGGCCGTAAAGCGTGGTGGCCGTGGGAGCTGCGCTCACGTGCCGAGGTGCAGGAAGGGAGTCCGCAGTGGCCAGGGGGCCGGTGCTCAGATTACACCCCCTGTTCTCAGCCCGTCCTGCCGGGCAGTGGACGGGGGGGGGGGGAGCCATCAGCTGCACAGGGGGGTGTCGCTGTCCCGTGGCTGTTGCTCTGATCACGGGACATCCTGTCGTAAGCAGAGGCTCCGGAGGCCTGATTTCCAGCCGGAGCGGTTCTGCGTGTGTTCCCAGGGCTCCCCACGTGGCCCGTCCCGTGAGGTCAGCTTCCTGGCCGGGCTCTGCGGATCCCGTTACGCACCTCCCAGCGGCCGGCCTGCCCTCTGGCCAGGCTTCAAGGAGGAGGCAGAGGCTGGGAGTTTCCCCCCTTGGAGACACCCAAGCGCAGGGCCACTCTGGGGGCCCAGCAGGAGCCCCGTCAAGGTTTCCCTGGCGCAGGGTCAGGGTCGAGCGCCCCTGAGCCCTTCTTAGAGGGGCAGCAGCTCCGCGTGGGTGGGGCCAGGGTGTGGGTTCTGTCACCAGCTGTGGGAGTTGGAAGGAGCGCTCAGAGGTGCCAGCTGTGGGCTTCCGCTGGCTCATGCCCTAGCTCTCACTCGTTCCTTCACCAAACATGTTAGGTGCATGGCTAACTCACTTCTTGCTAGGCGCTTTGATAAACAAAAAGGGGGCAGGGGGCAGGCCAAACCCACAGATACACCCCCATAATTGCAGGGTAAGGAGGACAGTGTGTGTGTGCTGGGCAGTGGGGGTACAAAGGCAGGAGCAGGGCAAGGGGGGCTGAGAGTGGGGAGACACAGGGCATGGTTCTTAGAAGAGGTTGCACTCAAGTCCCGCCTCGAAGGACAAGAGGGATAAGAGGGATTATTCATTTGTCTAACAGTCCTTTTTTATTTTATTTTATTTTATTTTAATTTTTTAATTAATGTATTGCATGTACATTTGCCCCCCTCCACTCCCATGCACACCCTAACCCCTAGTGTCTTGTGTTCATTGGTAACAGTCCTTTTTGAGAGCATCCTCTGAGACGGAAGATAGGCGCAGGGTTAGGGGGTTGGGGGGGCTGGGGGGAAGGGAGGTGCAGTGGGCAGCGTGGCTGGAGCTGCAGTGCCAGCAGCGGGCTGGAGGGTGGGCCAGGCCAGCCAGGTGGAGACTCACATCCTTCCTCTGGAGGGGGATGGGGAGCCCCTCACCCGGGTCTGATTTGCACAGGGCAGTGGAAGCTGGGTGGGTGGACCAGACCCTCAGGGTACGTATGTACAGAAAGGGCTGTGGGGTAAGCTGGGAGGGAGTGTGGCAGGAGGGGTGGATCCAGTGCCCTGAGGTTCCCAGGGCGCAGCTGGGCCTTGAAGGAGGAGCAGAGGCTCTGGCAGTGTTACAGAAAACCGGAATAACCAAACCACGCTCGGAGAGTTTGAAGTTACATGTATTACATGCGGGTCCAGAGGAAAATGTTTCTCAGATTCTGGACCCCAACATGCAGAATGACCTCTCTGAAGTGAGAATAGTCTCATTTTCCTTATTATTTAAGCAAGCAAGCATTTACAGAAGCCAGTAGCAAGGTTAAAATCTCAAATAGCAGTTTTTATATAAGATGGATGCTTCAGCAGGAATGATGGGGGCGAGAGGGGGGAGCATTCCAGGAGGGATAGGCCAGGAGGTGTCCCTTTACTCTGGGAGAACTGTTTCACCACAAGCCCCCTAGCCTCTGCCACCCCGATTGAGCCCATTTCACAGGTGGCGGTGGTCAAGGCTGGCATAGCCAGTGCTGGACAAATGGCGCCTTGGTGACCAGTATCCATGCTGACAGCAGCAGGCGTCGCAGCCCCTCCTCTGCCACCTGGACTAGTGACGATGCTCATGCCGATTGGCTCCCGCCCCCAGGCCCTCCCACACGTTCTCGTGGGCTCCATCTGCTGAGGGACCGCTACCCCGTCCCCAGCCTCAGGGTACAGCTGGAGTCACCTCCTCTGGCCGTTCTTCCCAACACTTTCCCCGCGAGGGACTGTGCACTTGTTTAGACAGGGACTGGGCGTGGGGTCCCCCTGTGACTACGCACTTTGTGAACCCCTTCCAGGAAGTTCACCTAAGATCCTGCCTGTTGGTTCCGGTCGCCTCTGATCCCAGTGAGGGCTTTTGTTTTGCCGGTGGACATCAACACGTGCTTCTTACATTGCTCTTTGAACACCCGCGATTTAAGGCCTCTCAGGGCCTCAGTTTCTTTATCTCAGAAATGGGGATAAGGGTGCTTGTCCTTCCTGCCTTCCGATTCCTCCAGGGGCGCCTCCCCCCAGCAGCCACTGTCATTCTCCCTGAAGGACCTGAGCAGGCGAGCTGGGCCTGTGCCCGGGGGCAGGGGAGCAACACTAGGAACAGGCCAGGCTGAAACCAGTGTGGCTCAGTGGATAGAGCGTCGGCCTGCGGACTGAAAGGTCCCAGGCTCGATTCTGGTCAAAGGCATGTACCTTGGATGCGGGTACATCCCCAGTGGGGGATGTGCAGGAGGCAGCGGATCGATGTTTCTCTCTCATCGATGTTTCTAGCTCTCTGTCCCTCTCCTTTCCTCTCTCCAAAAAATCAAAAAAAGAACAGGCCAAAACAGCCAGCCACGCTCCAGGGGACATAACACTCACACGTGGAGGCCGCCTGGAACAGCGTCAGACCTGTTGCCACCACTGTCACCACGTAGCTCCTGTTCGTGTTGTACCCTGGTGGCGTTTGAGAGCTGCTGGCACAGCCTCAGGTGCCCAGCAGGATATGGCCCTGTCAGGTGACCTGGCCCCACCCCGGTGCAGAGAACAAGCCCAGGTGTGGATGAGAACAGTTGTCAGCAAGTGAAAGCAAATGTGGACCCCAGGGGGAGGTCAAAGGGCAAGCAGCTGTGAGAGCGAGAGGAAGAGAGGGGTGACAGGGCTGCGCAGGGGAGCGGTGGCTGGGGGCGACCTTACCGGTTGGGAACCGCAGCCCGCTCCCCAGCCCAGCGTCCGTCTCCTGCAGCTGCGCTGGAAAAAGCCCTGGACCTGAGGTCAGAGGCGGTGGCGGGGGGAGGGTGGCGGTAGGGGGCAACGGGGTGCAAGCATGCGCTGTCCGTGCCGCACTTGCCACTCTCCCTGTCGGCTGTTGTGATCGCTCCAGGATGTGGCGTGGTGGTTTTCATTTCCTCTCTCCGCCTCGTGATCGCAGCGGCCACTGTTTGCGTGCCCGCGTGTCCTGGCCGCCTTCCCCGCATTGTGTCATTTCAGCCTCCTGCCCAGCCGGGGGCGGGGGGAGAGCAGGTGTGTCCTTTGGGCGGCCAGGCTGCTGTCTGCGGGAGGCGCCCCTGGCAGGACCCGGAGGGCATGTCTCCTCTGGGCGGGGCACCTTCCTTCACCCGCTGGACCCCTTAACTTGAGTGGGTTCCCCGCTGATGCTCCCAGCTCCCCCATTCCTGCGGGCACCATTCCCAGGGCGGCCAGCTTACCCCCCGGAAGCCTCCTGCTGCCTTTCGAAGCCACCCCTGGCCCCCAGAGGCCCCGTCTCCCCTGTGCTCCCACTTTCTTTTTTAAAACGGAATTTACCGGGGCAACGTTGGTGCACAGAACCACACAGGTTTCTGTTGTACAGCTGAACACACACACTGCGTCACACCCAGCGCCCAAAGCAAAGTCTCTCCCGTCCCCATCTGTTCCCTCTTTGCAACCTGTGCCCCCTCCCATCCCCGTTTCCCTCCGGCTGCCACCACACCCACGTTTCTTTAAAAAATGGAACAATTTTCCATGCCATTTGGAAAATAGGGAAAGAAAAAATTGACCATAAAACCTATACTCTTATCTCCCCTTAGTATTTTGGTATGTTTTCTATCAGCCTATTTCTCCCTTTTATGCTGTGCATAATTTTTGCTCCATGAAATTATGTAAATTATGTGTTAGCAAACGTCCTGTGTGCCAAGCTTAGCGCTAGGGGTAAATGTACGGAGAGATGGCACCTGCCTTGAAGGAGCTCAGAGTCCAGAGCCCGCCCATCTAGCTGTGTGACCTTGGGCACATCCCTTTACCTCTCTGTTCTTTGCTCTCCTCACGTGTGAAGTGAGGACTACAGTGGCAACGATTGCGTAGGTGGGGGTGCGGACGTGGTGGCTAACAGGTGCAAGCTCTTGGCATGGGCCTGGGCAATGCCCGTGGGTGTCTGGTGTGAGTGGTGGTAGGAATTGTGCAGGAGGGCCGAAGGCGAGGAAGGACATTCAGAGAGGCAGGCCATCGCAGACAGGCGAGGAGGGGAGAAACAGCATTGCTTTCTGGAATCGTGCGTGGTTTGGAGCTAATGGTGGGACTCTTGGGGAGAGGCTGCAGGGGGTGGAGGATGTGGGGAGGGGGCAGGGGCTCTGCAGGCTGTGCTTGTGGCTCGTGAACCGCACGGTGCGTCATGGACTCGAGGCCGCTGGGCCTGTCACGGAAAGCCACGGGCTTGCCCTGCGCCGTTGGCGAGGCTGCCCTTGGAACGCAGTTTGATGCCAGCGCTGAGCTGTGTGCCCAGTGCACCTGCTCCTGTGGTTTTGGGAGAGTGACAGGAGACGGTGCCGTGTAGGCTTAGCTCCGGGCCTGCTGCCTAGTGAGTGCTCAGCAAACGTCTCTGCTGTGACTATTATCGACTCGTGTTCTCTGTTTAGACCAGCAAATGGGGCCTTTGGTTGTTCCTGTTATCCCTAACGGTGGCTTTCTCCTCCACACACAGCCAGGGTGTGACTGGTGTCCACTGGAGTGACAGGGCAGTCTCTGGCTCATTGTCACCTGACGTCGGTGACACTCTCTTTGGTAGGTAGTGTGCTTCCTGGGAACCCGGGAAATAACAAGACATCTAAATCTGACATCCATGTCCGGCCAGCGTGGCTCAGGGGCTGAGCGTCAGTCTATGAACCAGGAGGTCAGGGTTCAATTCCCGGTTAGGGCACAAGCCCGGGTTGTGGGCTAGATCCTGTGGGGGGAGGGAGGGTGCAAGAGGCAGCTTATCAATGATTCTCTCTCATCATTGATGTTTCCTTTTCTCCCCCCCTCCCTTCTTCTCTGAAATTAATAAAAATATGTTTTAAAAAATATAATGATTCTATCATCCAAACGGGATCATGTAATAGCAGAAATTGTGACCCCATGAACATGAAACGTAAGACATCCACCCAAACAGGGGGTCGCTTTTCCGAGTCTGTTCGTTCCTCTTCATTTCCGGGAGCTCGGGTTTGTGTCCCCTCTGAGCTCCGTGGGAAAGCAGTGTGGCAGCGTTAAAGGTGTCCGACACGGACTTACCGTTCTCTCCCTCGGTGGAGTGTGAGCCCACCCTGGTCCCTCTGGCTCCCGGTGGAGAGGGGTCGCTGGTTTGTTTGTGGACTTGGAAGGACCTTGCCAAGCTCTCCGAGTACCAGGAAGTTGACTCCCCCTTCTCACTTAAGGAGAGCCGCTCCATTGGCCCAGGGCAAGGCTGCCCGTGTGTGTGTGCGTTTGGTCAACACGGCTCCATCCCACAGATGGGGAAACTGAGTCTCTGCTGGGAACCTGGGGCCGGTCGCCTGTGCTGGTGGCCGCTCTGTCACTCCCACAGGCCTCTTCCCTCTCCCTTCCTTGTCAGCCCCCTCCAGGCCCAGAATCCGGGGGACCGCGCTGGTGGGGAGCCCTCTGGGCACCTTGGTGAGGTGGGCCTGGGAGACTGAGCCCCGCTAACCAGAGACCCCGTTTTCTTCCAGACGGAGGGGGCAGGCAGCAGGGCCCCCCCACCGGGCCCGCAGAAGATGCAGTTCTTCGGCCGCCTGGTGAACACCCTCAGTAGCGTCACCAGCCTGTTCTCCAACCCGTTCCGGGTGAAGGAGGTGTCGCTGGCCGACTACACCTCGAATGGCCGGATTCGGGAGGAAGGGCAGCTGATTCTGTTCCACAACGTTCCGGGCCGCACCTGGGACTGCGTCCTGGTCAACCCCAGGAACTCACAGAGCGCCTTCCGGTGGGTGATGCTCGGCTGTGGCCCACACACCTTTCCTCTGACTCCCCTGGTCCTGGCTTCGGGTCTACATCTGAGGGGTCAGGAGAGGGCGGGAGAGGGAACCCCTCTGCCGCGGAGGGAGGGGCTTGCTAGGCTCCCTCCTCCTGGCCCATCGGGGTCCCTGGAGCAGGGACATGGGGGGCAGAAGACGGGCTTGTTTCCTGCTGTGGGGCTTGACCCATGCAGACAGGTCGGGGAAGGCCCAGGAGGCGCCCGTAGCCCTGTGTCTTTAAAGGCGTGACAGTCTCCAGGGGCTGGCCCAGTTTGTTCGGGAGAGCTTGTAAGAGGTAGGCAGCTGTCCCTTCTCAGGGCACACTGGGTCGGCCATGGGCTACAACAGTGGTCGGCAAACTCATGAATCCACAGAGCCAAATGTCAACAGGACAGCGATTGACATTTCTTTGTGTGTTTTTTTAAAATATATTTTATGGATTTTTTTACAGAGAGGAAGGGAGAGGGATAGAGAGTTAGAAACATCGATGAGAGAGAGACATCGACCAGCCGCCTCCTGCGCACCCCCTACTGGGGATGTGCCCGCAACCAGAATACATGGCCCTGACCGGAATCGAACCCGGGACCTTTCAGTCCGCAGGCTGACCCTCTATCCCCTGAGCCAAACCGGTTTCGGCTGAAATTTCTTTTGAGAGCCAAAAACCGACTTCTGCGCGTGGGCCACGAAGTTTCAATCGCACGCCCGAACGTGGTATTGTGTGGAAGAGCCACACTCAAGGGGCCAAAGAGCTGCCTGTGGCTCGCGAGCCGCAGTTTGCCGACCACTAGGCTAGCAGGAAGGGGTCAGAAGCCAGCTGCAGGGCTGTTAGGGAAAGGGAAAAGGAGTGGCCAAGGACTAAAATGCACGGTCCAGAGGAGCGTGGGGTCCTCAGCTGGCACTGAGTTGACTTGTCCCAACAGCCCCTTCCCGTTTATTTATCCCTCTCGCCAGCCCGTCCTCCCTCCATCCAGTCACCATGCTCAAGCACCTCGTGTCTCTGGAGCTGACAAAACGCGCTCCGTGCTTTCAAGGAATGTGCGGTCCTTGGGGGAGGCCACCTGCCGACCAGGCAGTACTACCTGAGGGGCCCTCAGATCAGGGGGACACCAGGAGGGCGCCACTTCCTGGTGGGCTCCTCTGCGCGTGGGAGAATGAGTAGGGGGGTGTCAGGCAGAACAGAATGGATAAGGTTGCTCCAGACCTGGGAGGTACGGAGCGGGGACCGGCAGGCAGAGGCTCTGGCTGGGTCCTTGGTGCACCCAGAGCCGTGGTGAGAAGGGAACCTCGGGGTCATTCTGAAGGAGCAGGCGTGGCAGCAAAAGTCTCAGGAAGTGGCAGCTGGGGCTCAAGGTCCAGCCACCAGAAGAGCAAGGCAAGGTATTGGCTCAGCCAATCAGGTGGGAATTCAGGGCCTGGCTCCACAGGGAAGCGGATGCCCAGGCGCAGGCACCTAGTGGGCAGGTGGGCAAGGATACCATCCAGTGGCCAGGCCAGACCGAGTGTAAACAAAGCAGGCCTCGTTGGCGCTCTGGCGGCCCTTCGCCAGGCCTGCAGCTGAGGGTGCTGTCCCGGGAAGCACAGCTAGCTGGCCAGGGCAGTGGGTCTCCTCTTGGGAAGGCCGCTCATCCTTATTTTATTTTTTCATCCTCACCCGAGGATATGTTTGCATTGATTTTAGAGAGAGAGGGAGGGACCACAATGTGAGAGAAACACTGATCTGTTGCCTCCCATACACGCCCCTCCCTGATCAGGAGTCCAACTCGCCACCTTTTGGTCATGGGATGACACTCCAACCAACTGAGCCACCGGGCCCGGGCCACCCTTGCTTTTGAGGTGCCCTGCCCTGGGGGCTCCGCACCCTCCACGTGCAAATCATCACCAAGTCCTCTGAGCTGTAAGTGTCCATTGACAGCATTCCAGCTTTGCCTTGGGAAGCTTGAGCCCCGCAGGCTGCCATCTCCCCAGTTAAACCCTTCACTAGCCGTTTATCAAATCCTACCCCTCTACTGCTGCACCTTCTCGTCTACATGCTTTCACATCCGGTGCATTGGCGCATCCGCCAGACACCTGTGGAGGGAGGCGAGGGAACAGCATCTCCTGGTCAGGATGGGGAAACCGAGGCCGGGGATGAGCAGGGCTGCCCCAGGTTGCGCAGGGAGCAGTGAAGAAGCGGAATCCTTGCGTCATCCGGTTCTGAACCTGCTTCCCGTCGTGTGCAGCTGTTTCCGGGTGTTTAGGCAGCACTAGAGCAGTGGTGGGTGGGGTTTCCAGCTAAGCTCCTATCTCTTTAGGAATTCCTGACATTCCTCACTTGGCCCTGGCGTCTGTTTTCGTCCCCCTCTCTAACCTGCTCCCATCCCAGCATTTCCGTGTCAGCAAAGGGCATCGCCCTCCAGCACGTGGTTGTGCAGTCCAGACACCCAGGAGTGATCCGGTTCCCCCGCCTCCCGCAGCCCCAGATCTGGGTCCTTTAACAAATTCTGTTGTTTTCCTCCCTGTCAGTTACGCTTGCGTCCGGCTTGAGTGACAGGAAGCCCAGCCTGGTAGTGGGGAAACAGGACGGAATGCCCGCTTCCTCCTACGTGGCAGCCGTGGCAGCCTGCTCCTCAGAGCCCTCAGGGCCCAGGCTCCTCCGTCTTGTTGCTCCCCCGTGTGCGTGGCTTCCATTCTCCAGGTCACCGACCGCACGGCCCCGATGGCCACCTTAGATCAGCTGTCACGCCACCTCCAGCCGCAGGAAGGCCGAAGGGCGCTCTCTTCAGGAACGCTTCTTGGAAAGTTGCGCACATGCCTTCCACCTAAATGCCTCTGGTCAGGAATTAGTCACCAGGCGGCTGCATTCCGGTCACATTCTAATCCCAAACCAGGGTCCTGTTACTCTCCATTTTGCTGCTGGTCTCTTTTCAGGTCCTGGTGGTTGTGTGCCTGCTCTGTCTGCGTCTTTAAAATATTTTTTTAAAAAAATTATATATTATTGATTTCAGAGAGGAAGGGAAAGGGAAACAGAGATAGAAACATCAGTGATGAGAATCATTGATTGGCTGCCCCCCACTGGGGATCAAACCCACAACCTGAGCGTGTGCCCTGACAGAGAATCGAACTGTGACCTCCTGGTTCATTGATTGACGCTTCGCCACTGAGCCACGCTGGCCGGGCGCTCTGGAGTCTTGTTCTCCTCTCAGAATCATCCCAGAGGCACATCTGGTTACCCACTCCCCTGATGGACTCTTCAAGGGCCGCCATGTCCTTCACATCTCCGCTGCTGAGATGGCTTGAAAGGGCCCCTCCGAGGGCCTTGCCTCTCCCTCTGCTCCCATCTCTGGCCTCCCTGTGCTCCGGCCTTTGCCAGATTCTCACTCTGCCGAGAACACTCACCCTTCTCTGCTGGCCTCGCTTCTTGCCCTTTCCTGGCTTTCGGGCTAGAATAGGTGCTGCTGCTGTGTGTCCCACTGGATCCCATCCCTGCGCCCAGTGTCGCCTGCCTGGTGACCACAGACCCTGAGAGGGGAGGCTGGGTCTGTCTTACTCATCCTGGCCTGACGCCCTGCACCTGTCAGGTCTGAGATGCTTGTGAAATCTTCATTCCACTCTAACAGTGTTTATCAGGGGCCACTGTGTGCCGGGTTCTTTGTCAGGCTGGCGTGGCTGAGCCTGGAAGCATGAGTGGATGGTTGGAGAGGGGGGCGCTGGAGCGGAGGTTCTTAGGAAGAGCTGCTGAAATGTCAGAGCCGGGCCTGGGGTGCGCCTGGGAGAGAGGGCCTCCCCCTGCTCTGACGCCCTGCAGTGTAGACAGAAGGCTCAGTGTAGCAGGCCCCCTTTTCAGGAGCTGAGGCTCCATCCTTTGTAAAATTTATTTTTTAAACTATTTTTAAAAAATTGATTTTAGCTGAAATCAGTTTGGCTCAGTGGATAGAGCATTGGCCTGCGGACTGAAAGGTCCCAGGTTTGCTTCCGGTCAAGGGCATGTATCCTGGTTGCGGGCACATCCCCAGCAGGAGGTGTGCAGGAGGCAGCTAATCGATGTCTCTCTCTCATCAATGTTTCTAACTCTCTATCCCTCTCCCTTCCCCTCTGTAAAAAATCAATAAAATAAATTTTTTTTAAAAATTGATTTCAGAGAGGAAGGGAGAAGGAGCTAGAAACATCAATGATGAGAATCATCCATCAGCTGCCTCTTGCACACCCCCTACTGGGCAGAGAGCTCGCAACCAGAATCAAACCTTACTTTGGTTCCTGGGCTGATGCTCAACCCCTGAGCCGTCCCTGCCGGATGAGCCTCTGTTGGTCACAGGCCTCCTCTTTGCTTGCCTGGGGGCTGTGACCTGCAGGAGGTGAGAGAGACATGTCCGAGTCCTGCTTCCAGCCTGGCCCAGGTGGAGGTGTTGCGGCCGTTCCGTAGCTGCTAGCAGCTGGCAGACAGCTTTAGGATGATGAAGGCAATCAGTGTCTTGGGAACCCCCAGGTTTTGTTGTCTAAGGCCGATGAGTCCCCCAAACCCCCTACTGGGTGGGGGGATTAGACCCCAGCTGCTGCAGATGGCAGCAGCTGTGATCATGGTGTCTGTGGTTTATCGGCGCCTCCCAGGTGAGAGGACTCGGCTCAGTGTTAACTCCCTTCGTCCTCACAGCAGTGCCAGCTGTGGGGTTATGACGCTGTCTTCTAGAGAAGGAAACACAGCTCAGAGAAGTTAAGTGACCTGCCCAAGGTCACCCAGCTGGTCAGCACAAAATGGGATTCAGACCCAGGCACTTTGCCTCCAGAGCCAACTCTTCTTTTCCTTCCGCCAGAGCCACCGGCAGGTGGTGAACTGGGAGGGGCTCACTCACCTGGGCCCCTGCTGGGCCCCAGCCTGGCATCTGGTTCAGGGCCCTGGCTCTTGTGCCGGGAGCCCCTGGCGGGCACTTGTACATTGTGATAACGGCCATACTTTGTTCCTGGTACGAATGAAGCATTGACTGCTGGTATTGACCGTGGCGTATGCTCTTTGATGAGATCTGCCCGCCCTCTCTGCATCCCAGCTCTCGGGCCCGCTGCACTGCTGCCCCTGGACTTGGCTGTGCAGCTGCCAGTCAGGAAACCTCATCCCCTCCCTTCCGTGGACTCTACTTCTTTCTGCTTCAACGCCACGGCCATCCTCACAACCACACCTTGCACATGCTCTCCACTTTCCTGTTGCTCTCTATCCATTGTGTTTGCTGGGCACAACCTGGACAGGCGTTCATTCCCGTTCTCTCCACCGTGGCTGAAGGAGCATCCTTCCACACCCACTGGTCCCACCTCAAGCCAGGTGACCTGCCTTCCTGTTGGTAGCCCTGCATTTCTCGGGGTCAGCCTTGTCTGGCATGCCTGTCCTCTCCTCTACCTCCAGCCCCTCCTCATGCTCGCCTCCACGGATGGCCTGGCATCCATCTCACCAAGGAAATAAGCAACCGGAAGAGAGGTGCCATAAGCGCCCTCTACCGCATCTACCCAGTCTGCACCCTGTGCTGAGCCTTCCTTGTTTGCTCTAGCTAGAGATGCACCACTCATGGGTCTCATTGAGGCCACCCCCTTGTCATCTTTCCTCTCCCTCACAGTCCCCCCCTCTTTCCTGGATATTTTTTTTAAATATAGTATGTATTCAATTTCTTTTGTATATTTTTATTGATGTCAGAGAGGAAGGGAGAGGGAGAGAGAGATGGAAACATCAGTGATGGGAGAGAACCATCCATTGGTTGCCTCCTGCACACCCCCTCCTGGGATTGAGCCCAGTCTGGGCCCTTGACTGAAATCGAACCTGGGACCCTTCCGTCCACAGGTTGACATTCTATCCACTTAAGCCAAAACAGCTAGGATTGTATTCAATTTCTTTAACAGATATAGGACTACCAGATTTTCTCTTTCTTCTTGTGTCAGTTTTGCTGTGCTGTGTTTTCAAGAAATTTGTCCACTTTAAGTTGTCAAATTCATTGGCATAAAGTTGTTCATAATATCCTGTTTTCTTTTTAATATCTGAAGGCTCTGAAGAGATGGTACTTTGTATTTTCTCTATTGTTCAGATGTGTTAGGGGTTTGTTGCTTTTTTAAAAAAAATATTTTTTTATTGACTTCAGAGAGGAAGGGGAAATGGGAATATCAATGATGAGAGAGAATTACTGATTGGCTGCCTCCTGCATGTGTCACACTGGGAATTGAGGCTGCAACCTGGGCATGTGCCCTGACCAGGAATCGAACCATGATCTCCTGACTTTAGGCCGATGCTCAACCACTGAGCCACACTGGCTGGGCTAGTTTTTCCTTTTAATCATGCAGCGCATAGTTGCAGGAGTCTGACTTTTTCCCCCACTCACCATAATGCTTTTGCAGTTCATGCTTGTTTTCTAATTATTCCATTTCCCCTGGAAAGTTATACACTCTATTATCTTTTCGTGATGACTGTTAAGAGACAGTTCTCTACGGGTGTCTTATGTTTCTGCACATCTTGTGAACAGAGACGCTGTTTACCTTTCTCGGACAGTCTGTACAGGGATGTCCGCAGGGAACAGCCTTGGAAGGCAGAGACAGGGTCTCTCTCCAGCGCAGAGGGCCGGCTTGCCTGCTCCCCTGTGTAATAAAGACAAAATCTTCCTCCAGAGCAGAGCGTAAACAGATTTGCTTATTGACAATTACAAAAGATTCAAGTTCCACGCACTCAGGGTTTCTCTCCTCCGATGCAACATGAGCAAGTGTCACCTGACCCTCTTCATGTCACCCTGTGGGAACCAGATCCCAGGGAATTGGCACAAATGCTGATACTCTGGCTTCTGCTGTTGCTGTGAGTAATAAATTGCCCTTTGTCTTTGATCCAGGAATCTTGTGTCTCCTGCCAGCATCCATGAAACTGTGTCAGGCTAACTTGTTCGTTTGCAACTAGGGCAAAATCCGAAACCTTCCACAGTTCTTGATAGAGCCCTAGAGATTGTAACACACCTCCTTGGCCTTACTGAAGTATAATCAGTATTCTAGAATCTTCCAGAACAATAAATATAAATAGGCCTTGGAACCCTTTAACTGCATTTATCCTCCTCCAGGCTTTTATACCATGTACTTTTTTCTTATTAATATTTTTATTTTAAGTACAATAAGACATTATATTGTCAATATTCATGTAGATTTGCCTATAAATATACCATTTTCATGGTGCTTTATTTTTTTTTCAGCATCTTTATTGCTGATCATTCACCTGGGATTAGGTTCCTTCTACTTCATTAGAATAATTTTATATTTCCTTTTGTTTAGGTCTGCTAATGACAGTCTCTCTCTCTCTCTCTCTCTCTCTCACTAGTGAAATGTGTGTGTGTGTGTGTGTGTGTGTGTGTGTGTGTGTTTTAATATTTTTATTGATTTCAGAGAGGAAGGGAGAATGGGAAAGAGATAGAAACGATGATGAGAATCACTGATTGGCTGCCTCCTGCATACCTCCCACTGGGGATTGAGCCCGCTACCCAGGCATGTGCCCTGACAGAGAATTGAACTGTGACCTCCTGGTTCATAGGTCAACGCTCAACCCCTGAGCCAAGCCATCCAGGCTGACTAATGAAATGTTTTTATTTCAACCTCATTCTTGCAGGTTCTGTGTTTGTTTGCTTTCTGGCCATAGGATTCCCTTTGGTGTTTATTTTCTTACAGCTCTTGCAGGATGTCGTTGCATTGTCTCTGGCTCCCATTGTTGAGAAGCCAGCTCTCTGTGTACTGGTTGTCCTTTGAAGATGACCTTCTCCTCTGCTATTTTTAATATTTTCTCTTTGCATTTTGTTTCCAGCAGTTGTAGAAGGGTACATGTGTCAGTTATTGCCATGTTGCAGTATGTTCGCCAATAGGTAACATTCTCCGGTATTGCTGTGTAACAAACTACTCCAAAATGTCGTGGTTGAAAACAGTCTCAATTATTTAGCTCACAAATCTGTAATTTGAGTGGAGCTCAGTGGGAAGGGCTTGGGTCTAGTCTACACAGCATTAGCTGGGGTGGCTTGACTGCAAGACCCACTGTTAAAATGACTCACTCACGTTGGCCAAGCTGGGACTGGCTGTTGGCTGGGAGCTCAGCCAGGGCCGCGGGTCCAGGACCTATAATCACCTCCGTGGGTGCACAGCTTCTGTAAGGCATGATGGCTGGATCCCAAGAGAAAAGAGGTAGAAGCTTCCAGTCCCTTAAGGCCTGGGTCCAGAAACTAGGACAGTACCACTTCCACCTCTTCTAATAGCAAAGCCGTTATAGAGCCAGATTAAAGAGTAGAGAGACATAAATCCCCTCCCAGTGGGAGGAGTGTCGAAGAATTTTGATAATGTTCTAAACCTCTACAAAGTCCTTAAGTGTAGACTTCTTCTCTTTCTCCTTCTTCCCCTTCCCCTTCTGCTTTTCTGTTTTGGTGGAGGAGGGCTCAGAAGGTATTTTAAATCAGTGTTTTTCATCCATTTTGGAAAGTTCACAGTTGTTAACTCTTCACATATGGCTTCTGTCCAATTCTCTCTCCTGTTTTTGTGGCTCTACCTATAATGCATGTTAGATCTCACTATATAGTCTATATCTTTTATCTACTTTCCTGTATTTTCCCATCTTCTGTCTCCATGCTTGATTCTGTTCAATCTTTTCTGAGCTAGCTCCTAATTTTATCTCAGCATTGTCTAATTTGCTGTTATACCTAGCCACTTTCTTCATTTTGACAATTGAATTTTAAACATTTTGTAATTTCTGCTTGGTTATTTTTTTATATATATATAGTTTAAAGTTTTTGGCCAAAATTGTAAGTCTTCTATTTTGTCCTCTTAAATATTGTCCCAGTTGTTTGAAAGTCTGTAGCAGATAACTTTAATATTTGCAGCCTTTCGCATATAGATGTGTTTCTGTTGCTTTTCTTTTCTATTGTCGTATCTGCTGGTGGACCTGGCGAGTTCTGATTCTGCCGGACTTTAGATGCACAACAGTGCTTGTAGGAGTAATCTGAAGCCTCGTTTGATGCTTCCTTTATGTCTGCATCTCCCAGGTACCAGGGAGCACGCTCACTGGGGACCACCTCGGTCCAGTTTCTGGAAGGAGTTATCTGAGGCTGAGCCAGCATGCCCTTGTGAAGGCTTTCCTCGGGTGACAGCTTCCAGGACCCAAATTAAAGGGGTGGTCCCCACGGCCCTCCCTGCAGACCTTGGCCTCCTGTCCCCGGAGCCTGTGCGGCTGTTGATGCTGCCACGGGTCCCTCCAGCCTCTCGAGTCACAGCAGCCGGATCAGCAGGCTCCCGTCCTGGGTTTCCATGGTCCCCGCCGCCAGCAGTTCTTCACTGTCTGACTAGGTAGCCTGAGCCTCACGCAGATGCTTTCTATATTTTGTCTGGCGCTTCTGGTTGTCCCCCGCTGGAGACCTGGTTCACATTCCCTCTGCTTTTCACGGAAGCGGAAGTCCTCAAAGAGACCCATTTTTGGGGGGACCACCTCTGCCAGCATTGAAAAGCCGATGACACTTGCCCGTTAGGGACCTTCAGCCGCACCCTCTGTGGAAAGCTCCACATTGTCTGTGTTTGCTGTCTCCAGCTTCTCACGCCCCATTCGTTCTTACTTGTGCTAATGAGGCTTTGGTTCCCACACTCTTGTCAAGGTTACTCGTGTCTCAGTAATGCCAGATCCGGTTGTCATTATTGCTGACAGCTCAGCAGAATTTGGCGTGGAGCACCCCAACATTGAGAGGTTGGTGAGATGAAGCGCAAACCAGCCACGGAGAATGAAGAGTGACCTTTCCACATTCCCCTTTCCCACTTTGTTTTTCTGTAGCACTTAAAAGAATACACACACTGCCAAAACCGGTTTGGCTCAGTGGATAGAGCGTCGGCCTGCGGACTGAAAGGTCCCAGGTTCGATTCCGGTCGAGGGCATGTACCTTGGTTGTGGGCACGTCCCCAGTAGAGGGTGTGCAGGAGGCAGCTGATCAATGTCTCTCTCATCAATGTTTCTGACTTTCTATCCTTCTCCCTTTCTCTCTGTAAAATATCAATAAAAATATATTAAAAAAATACACACACACACACACACACACACACACACACACATGGCTTTAGAGAGGAAGGGAGAGGGAGAGGATAGAAACATCAATGATGAGAGAACCATTGATTGGCTGCCTCCTGCACGCCCCACACTGGGCATCGAGCCCGCAACCCAGGCCTGTGCCCTGACTGGCAATCAGACCCGTGACCTCCTGGTTCATAGGTCGATGCTCAGCCACTGAGCCACACCGGCCAGGCTCTCTGGCACTTTTTAGCAGATGGTCTGTTTCTCATTCTTGCTTATTTTGACTTCACCTTGCTCATTCTGTTGACCTTCCCCATGAGAACGGGGTTCCGGCAGGGCAGGGCTGTTGTCTGTTCGTTCCTTCATTTACCCTCCACTTCGGACAGGCCGAGCGCAGGTCAGCTGTCAGTAGGTATTTGCTAAGCCATCGCTCTCCTCGGGGAAGGAGCCGGTCTGCTGAGCCCCCTCTCTGGCTCCAACCCGGCTGGGCCCTGGCTGGCCGCGGGGCTGGTGCTGGTGCTGGTGTGTGGGCACCACCTGGTGTGCGGAAAGCCTGGTCAGAACTTCACGCCACCATCAGGGACGGTGATCACTTCAGCTCTTAAAGTGTTACGTTACCGCCTCGGCCGATCCTCACGGCACTCGGTGAGGTGGTGGGGCAGGTGCAGTTAGTCTCGTTGCAGAGGGCTCAGAGAGGAGAGGGCTTGTTTCAGGATGACAGCAGACCGGGGACTCAAGCTCTGCTCTTTAACAATGAACAAACTTTCCCAGCTGGAGCGGCTCAGGGCTTTAGCCTCTGTCGCCCTGTGTTCCAAAAGGTCACCGGTTCAGTTCCAGGTCAGGGCACGTGTCTGGGTTGTGGTTTGGTCCCCAGCCAGGAGCTATGGAAAAGAACCGATCCGTGTTTCTCTCCGCACTTTCCCCCTCACCCCCCGCCTACCTTCCTCTCTCTAAGCATGTCCTCAAAAATTACATATACATATATATGTATATATATATATATATATATATATTAATGAACAAAGCATTTTTCCTGATTGTAAAAGTAATTTCAACTCATTGTACAAAAGTGGATCAAGAAGAACGTTTAAGTTGTTATGCTATCATACACCCTCTGACATTTCCTTTCAGTCTTTTTTTTAAAATATATTTTTATTGATTTTTCACAGAGAGCAAGGGAAAGGAATAGAAAGCCAGAAACATCGATGAGAGAGAGAGACATCGATCAGCCACCTCCTGCACACCCCCTATTGGGGATGTGCCCGCAACCAATGTACATGCCTTTGCGGGAATCGAACCTGGGACCTTTCAGTCTGCTCTATTCACTGAGCCAAACCGGCTTTGGCTCCTTTCAGTCTTTTAAATCGTTTATTTGTATCCTGTTTTTACATTTAACATTATGAAATGACTTTTCCCTGTTCTGTAAATATCTGACTCTCAGGCTGCATAATGTCCCACCACACAGACACACACCATTTATGTAACATTCTGTTGCTGGGCATTGGGGGGAAACATGTTGACTTCCCACTGTGTGGGCGGGGCTGGGCGCTGCAGGCTGGGGCTGGCAGACGTGACAGTCAAATTAGGAATCGGGGAAAATAAAATCTAAAAGCACCACATGATGGTACTTAAAAAAAAAGAGAGAAGGAAATATTTTCACATAAAAAGGAAGTCCCAACTCCATTTAGAGGGAAGTGGGTGGGCTGCAGCGGGTCAGTGCGCACCCGGAGGCAGGCAGTGTCCCGTTCTCAAGGACCCACCGCTCCTGATTCCCAAGGGGGGTGGGCCGAGGGTCCTCCGGTTCATTCCCGCCTCCCTCCTCGGTCCGCAGGCTCTTCCAGCTGGAGACCGAGGCCGAGGCCCTGGTGACCTTCCAGCAGTACTCCTCCCTGCTGCCGCCCTTCTACGAGAGCTCCGCCCACATCCTGCAGGCCGAGGTCCTGCAGCAGCTGACCGACCTCATCCGCAGCCACCCCAGCTGGTCCGTGGCCCACCTGGCGGTGGAGCTGGGCATCCGAGAGTGCTTCCATCACAGCCGCATCATCAGGTGGCCGGGCCACGCCGGGCGGGGCGGCGGGGCGGGGCCCTGGGGACGGGAGGCAGGATGGGGCCTCAGTTCTCCTCCCAGGACCTTTGACTGAAAAGGGCAGCGAGGCCTCCGGGTTAGAGCCTAGTGATGCCAGCTGCAGGCAGAGGGAAGACGTGACATTTCTGGAGCAGCTACCAGTGCCGGCCCATGTAGCTGCTTTATGCCCGCCATGAACTTGAATTTTTCCACTCAAGTTGTCATCCATGAGAGGTGATGTGGCCTGTGCAGGTCGCTCCGCCGGAGGGCGCTGCGGGAGGCTTCAGGTCGCGGTGGCTCCTTCCAAGGGTCGGGTGGCTGCCCCTCCCGGAGCTGGACCCCTGCCTCACACCCCCTCAGCCGGCTGTGCACCATGGCCACAGTCCTGTCCTGAGGTGGCCACACCCCCTTTGCTCAGCTCACAGCTCCTGGCTGCCCTCGCCAGGTGACAGGCCTGTTCTGGACCACCGTGGCGTTTAATCTCGCCAGCCTGGCATCTCCTCGGGCAGGCACGGCCGAGTGGATGTTACTTATTGTAAAGAAAGACACTAAAGCCCAGGACGGTTAAGGGAATTGCCCCTTGTTAGTGAGGTCTCTGTCTGCTGCGGCCCTTTTTATTTATTTATTTTAAAAAATTTAATCTTTTATTTTTTTTATTGTTGAAAGTATTACAGATGTCCCCATTGTATGTTAGGCTTTTTCCCATCGACCCCCCTCCATCCCGCACCCACCCCTCCCAGGCCTTCATTACTCTGTTGTTTGTGTCCATGTATGCATATAAGCACCCTGGGTAAGCATCCCTTTTTTAAAAAAATCTTCACCAGAGAATACAGCGGTACCTCCAGATACGAGTGCCCTAACATACGAGATTTTTGAGATACAAGCCGTCGAGCGAGCGATTTTTGCTTTGAAATACGAGCAACATTTGAGATAGGAGTAATCGCGTGGATTGGCCGGCTGCACACGACCCACCAGTTTACCGCGACTCCAGCGTCTCATAGTTTCCCACGCCTCAAGGTTACGGAACGAATTAAACTCGTATCTCGAGGTACCACTGTTAGTTTATTGAAGAGAGAGAGAGCGGGGAGGGGAGAGGAGGGGGAAGGGAAGGAAGAGAGAAAAAGAGGCAGAAAGAGAGAGGCATCTGTCTGTTGCCTCCTATACCCACCCGGACTGGGGCGTTTGGCGTACAGGACAACACTGCACCCGACTGAGCTACCTGGCCAGGCCTGCAGCCTCTCTGTGCCACCCCACTGCCCACTTCAGGCGGCTGTGGCCTGGGCACCTCTCCTGTAAGGTGTGCAACTGGCCCTGAAAACAATACCAGTCCATGAGTTACAAATAAGTCGTGGCTCAGCCCGGAGTTTGAACCGGCCAGCTGGCGCGTGGCCTGAGTGCTCTGAGCTCCTAGCCGCTTCCCTCCTCTGCACGTGGGTTCTCAGTGCCCTGCCCGCCTCGCGCCATGCCCGCTCACCTGCCTGCCCCCCCCCCACAGCTGTGCCAACAGCACGGAGAGTAAGGAGGGCTGCACCCCCCTGCACCTGGCCTGCCGCAAGGGCGATGCGGAGATCCTGCTGGAGCTGGTGCAGTACTGCCATGCCCAGGTGGACGTCACCGACAACAACGGCGAGACCGCCTTCCACTACGCGGTCCAGGGGAACAATTCCCAGGTGCTGCAGGTGAGCGGGTGGGAACCGGGGGACCAGCACCGGCGACACGGCTGTGCCCTCCGCTGTCCTTGGTCCCAGCACTCAGATGTCACTCTGCGCCTCCCCCGGTCCCTCTGTGGTCCTTAAGGCCCGAGCTCCGTCCACTCTTCCCTCCTTCGCTTGTCACGGAGACACGTCCTTCGCCTCCCTGCTGTGACAATCGGGGGGGGGGTGGGGGGGGGCAGTCCTCCTACCCCGAAAGCAGACACCACCGGGTTTAGTTCAGCACCTCCCGAGCACCTCCAGAGAGCCGGACCCCTACCTGGAGGCACGCGTGGTCCTGGGGGACCCGGATGTCACTTTTGTGGTTGTTGATGTTAATCCTCACCGAGGATATTTTTAAAAAAATATATTTTATTGATTTTTCACAGAGAGGAAGGAAGAGGAACAGAGAGCCAGAAACATCGATTAGCTGCCTCCTGCACACCCCTCACTGGGGATGTGCCCGCAACCAAGGTACATGCCCTTGACCGGAATCGAACCCGGGACCTTTCAGTCCACAGGCCGACGCTCTATCCACTGAGCCAAACCGGTTTCGGCACCGAGGATATTTTTTCCATTGATTTTTAGAGAGAGTGGAAGGGAGGGAGTGGGGGAGAAAGAGAGAAATATCAATGTGAGAGAGAAACATCGATTGGTTGCCTCCTGCGTGTGCCTTTATCGGGGCTGGGGATTGAGCCTGCAACCCAGTTATGGTCCTTGACCGGGAACTGAACCTGAGACCCTGCGGTGCATGGGCTGCCTCTGACCACTGGGCACGCCCAGCAGAGCTTAACTTTTTACAGGAATGCAAAACAAACACAAAATTCCATCCGGCTCCTCCGGGCATGTGCGCCAGAGGCGTTCCCGGTGAATTTTCCATGAGCTGGGCAGAGAGATAAAAATAAAAATTCTGAGCGAGTAGATGCAGTGACGTAATTGAGAGGCTGCTTCAAATATAAGGCAGAAAAGAGAGACGACTGCTAGGACTAGGAGATTCTTCTGAAGATGCTATCCTTGTCTCTGCCTTGGCATCAGAACGGAAGTACATTATTCCAGAAAATGGGGGTCCATCCCTCATGATCAGTGCTCTCGGGAAGGGAATTGCACACCTCGGTGGCATCCACCCTCACCAATAGCCGCTGTGTGCCCAGCCCGGGCCCACACATGTCCTGCCTCGGGGCAGGGACAAGGTCCTCTTACCAGCGGTCACGCGCAGCTGTACCTGTCCTTTACCGCGTGCTCGTCTGCTGCCTGCCCCGTGCTGGGGGCTGTGTGTGTTCTAGTGAATTCTCAGAATACCTTCTATGCAGGAGGGTCATTCCCTCCTCTCCTTGCTAAACAAACAGGGTCGGTGACTTTCAAGTTTGCCCAGGGAGGGCCGCTGGGCTGTGGGGGGCGGGGCTGGCCCTCTATTCGGGCCACCCTGCCGTGTCTCCAGGCCGCTGATACACCCGGCTGGTCATATGGGCACACAGGATCCTAATTAACCTCAGGGGGACAGCATTCGGCCCAAGGAGGAAATAAAAGCCTCCCGGTGTGCCTTTTAATACCGATATTGGTTTAAATAAAGTTTTATTGATTTCAGAGAGGAAAGGAGAGGGAGAGGGAGATAGAAACATCCATGATGACAGAGAATCATGGATCAGCTGCCTCCTGCAGGCTCCCCACTGGGGAATGAGCCCACAACCCCAGCATGTGACCTTGACCAGAATCAAACCTGGGACCTTTAAGTTCACAGGCTGATGCTCTATTCACTGAGCCAAACCTGCTCGGGCCTGATATTTTTTTAGAATATATTTTTATTGATTTCAGAGAAGAAGGGAGAAGAGGAGAGGGATAGAAACATCAATGATGAGAGAGAATCATTGATGGGCTGCTTCCTGCACACCCCACACTGGGGATCGCTCGGGCATGTGCCCCGACCCAGAATGGAACTGTGATCTCCTGGTTCATAGGTCGACATTCAACCACTGAGCCACACCAGCCGGGCAATACTGATTTTTTTTTTTAATCGAAAAGTATCAGCACACAGCAAAAAAAACCCAACAACAAAAAAAAAACAAGCAAGACAGAAAAGCCAGAAACACTGCCCCTCCCTCCCAGACCCCTGTGCCCATCCCTAATATGACCACGTTTCAGTGTCTTTATTTGGAAATTGGCATCCATGCCACTGGCACGCCGGGCCCACAGCCCGGGTTCAGTCAGCTCTCGTTCCCCTCCAAGGCCTCCCTTTCTCTGCTGCTCTCTGAGTCCTTAGGCAAGTTCTCCGAAGTCCAGCTTCCCTCGCCCTGGTCCCCAGGGAGACACTGCGCGAAGGGCGCGGGGAGGGGCGCACAGGGCCTCCTCCGCAGCCCTCGCCGCTGTCGCCGGCAGCTCCTGGGAAAGAGCGCGTCGGCCGGCCTGAACCAGCTGAACAGCCAGGGCCTGACCCCGCTGCACCTGGCCTGCCAGATGGGGAAGCCGGAGATGGTGCACGTGCTGCTACTGTGCAACGCCCGCTGCAACGTCATGGGGCCCCGCGGCTACCCCATCCACACGGCCATGAAGTTCTCCCAGAAGGGGTGAGCCCTCTCCCCCACCCACCTTCCCCCTTCCTTCCCTTCCTTCCTTCCCTTCCCCCCCACGCCACCCCACCCCGCCTCACCCGGTGCTGGGCCTCAGCTCCCCCCTGAGATGCGCCCCAGACACTGGCGCCCAGGCCTGGCCTGAAGGAGCTAATGTGCAGGTTGTGAATCTCAGCCCACAAACCCCACTGTGCGGAGAATGAAACTGTAATGCACCTTAATGTCTGACCCTGAACCTCTCTTTGCCAAGCTCGAGAGACAACATTGATCTTTTCTGGGGGTCCCCTCTCCAGCTTCCCTAGGGGTGGTCCAGTGCTAGACTCTCATGCAGCCCCAAGACTTGGAGGGGCCCACCGCCTGGGCCCTCACCCCCCAAACTGACCAGCCTGACCTGGTCGAATCCAGCCCCCGGCACGGAGTCAGGGTGGCCCAGGGCCCTCTGCCTAGAGCATTCGTCCCTCCTGGTGGATGGCACGTGGGGTCATCGGTCCTGGCCCGTGTCTCAGGGAGCTCTAGAACACTTTCTCATTTCTTCCCTTCTCCCCAACCTGGAACCCCGGTCTCAGGAAATTCTTCCCATGTGGGGGTGGCGTGTGTGTGTGTGTGTGTGTGTGTGTGTGTGTAGGGGGTGAGAGGAGCATGGATAAAAGAGATGACTATCTCAAACTATTCCCTAGCAGGTACAATACCTAGAATGAATGAATGAATGAGGGACTCAATCAGTCCCTCAGACCGAGGCCCCAAGCAGGACTGTGCCCTACAAATATGGATAAGAGAATAGTCTTGGGCAGGGCAGGAGACAGAAGTCCCCAAGACCTCCCAGTGCTGAGTGCCAGGCAGGCAGCGGGAAGAGGGCGCGTGACGGGCCACACTCAGGCTGGGGGGCGGCACTCTCGCCCTTCCTCGGGATTCCCCTCCTCTGGGCGCCTGGCTGGCCCCGGGGGCATTGCCCTCCCCTCAAAGGTCGGGCCCCCGCTCAGACAAACCCTCCTTTCCCTCACTCTCCTGAGCACAGCCAAGAGCTAGAACTTTAAGGAAGACTTGACCAAGGAGCTGGAGGCAGTACCAGCGCTCTCACCCCCAGAGTCAGGTTGTGCCCCGAATGGATCGACAGGTTGAGAACTGCTAGCAGGGTCGCCTAAGACCATGGGAAAACACAGATATGTACGTGACGATTCACAACAGTAGCAACATTACAGTTACGAAGTAGCAACGAAAATAATTTTATGGTTGGGGGTCACCACAACATGAGGAATTGCATTAAATGGACATGGCATTAGGAAGGTTGAGAACCACTGCTCTAGAGGAAGCTGTGTTTGTCCTCAAGCCTGACTGACCCCAAAGCCAGCACCAGGGAGAGGGATCATTGCTGATTGGAGTTATCAGGGAAGGCTTCCTGGAGGAAAGGGCCTGAGCTGTGCCTGGAAGGGCTCCTGATACCCTAGATGTTCCGTGGTGTTCACACGGGTTGATTTTGTTGCAACTTTCCTTGTAGAAACTCTCCCCGACCCTAGATGAAGCCTCTGTGACCTCTCCTGGCCCCGGGCTCCTCCGGCCTTCCTCACTGTCCAGCCTTCCTCACTGTCCCGGCTCCTCTCTCCCCAGGTGTGCGGAAATGATCATCGGCATGGACAGCAGCCAGGTCCACAGCAAAGACCCACGCTACGGAGCCAGCCCCCTCCACTGGGCCAAGAAGGCAGAGGTCGGTGGCTCTCGGGGAGACGGGCGGGGACCCGGAGGATGGCACTTGGGAGGGTGATCTCGCGGTGGGCGCCCAGGCCGAGAGGAACCCGGAGAGATGCCATCCTGGCGTTGCTCCCGTGCTAACTGGGACGGCGACTCTCCCCTCGGCGGCTTTCTCCTGTCTGGCCCCAGCGGCCGCTCCTGAGGCCTCTGCCTCCGCCACACTCCGTCCCCCGGGAAGGAGGAGGTCTCTGGCCTCTCCCCTCCGGGAAGCACCGCTCGGCAGGGCACGGGGTGGCCCGGAGGCCATGGCCCGCTACTGGCTGCGAGGGGCCGGGAGGGGGGAGGTCCACGCTTTCGGCGTCCTGTCTTCATGCCAGGAGCTAGCCGCCACGCCAGGGGCTTCGTGTGGGTTTGTCATTCGTCGTTACCACACTCCGTGAGGTTGGGACTTGCGTCTTACATCAGGAGAGAGCCGAGGTGCGGAGGGGTGCAGGGACCCACCCAGGCTCAGATAACTGGGGTGAGCGGGGCTGCTCAAGCCTATTGGGTTTCGAAGTCCCGGCTCCTCTCCGCGGCCCAGGCTCCTCGGGACTGCGGGGTGAGCAATGGTGTGTGTGGCCACGTCCCTTTGGAAGGTCCCAGGGAGGGTGACAGAGTGGGGCTGTTCTGGGGCAGGCCCAGAAGAACTTCTGCAGGAGGCACAGGTCCTGTGGGCTCCAGGGAAGGACTTGGACGCCTCGTAGAACAGTTGGCACATCTGTTTTTGGCCCCTAGTTCTCGGGGTGCTGCTGGAGCCACGGGCTAGAGCCACCCCAGAACTGAGGCCTGCCAGCTGGGCCCGTCTGTTGCTGCAGCTGTCCAGAGGCCCCACACCTGCAGGCCTCGGAGGGCGAGAGTGGCAGTGCCAGGTGCCACCGCTACTCACGGACGCCCGGGCGCTGTCTCCCGCAGATGGCCCGCTTGCTGCTGAAACGAGGCTGCGACGTGAACAACACCAGCTCCACGGGCAACACGGCCCTGCACGTGTCGGTGATGCGCAACCGCTTCGACTGCGCCATGGTGCTGCTGACGTTCGGGGCCAACGCCAACGCCCGCGGGGAGCACGGCAACACGCCGCTGCACCTGGCCATGTTGGTGAGCCCCCGCCCTGGCACCCCCACTCCGGGTCTCCCAGCTGGACGCTGGCCCTGCGGGGAGGGAGCAGCTCTGGCCACTGACGGTGGCGCTGGGCAACTCTGTGGGCGCTGGCGCGCTCACCTGGGAACTGCCGTGCTGGTCCCCACCTGCTGAGCCGTGGGGAGGAGTAAATGGGAGCACCCGGTAGCTCGGAGGACTGTCTGGATGACGCACGGGACCTGGTGCGGAGTGAGTCCTCAGGCGTCGGTCCTCCTCTGTTACTAGGGAGCCATATCTGTCTGCGGATGGTTCTCTTTTTTAAAATTTGCATTTATTTCACAGCGGAGGGGAGAGCAAGAGAGAGAGAAATATCAATGATGAGAGAACCACTGATCAGTTGCCTCTTACACGCCTCACACTGGGGATCGAGCCTGCAACCCCGGCCTGTGCCCTGGCTGGGAATCGAACCTGACCCCCTGGTTCATAGGTCGACGCCCAGCCGCTGAGCCGCGCCGTCCAGGCTGTGTATGGTTCTTCTTCCCAGTGGACTCTGAGCTCCTGGGAGGCAGGGCCCGCCTCCACATCTGGTGGCAGGCGGTTGGTGGTGGTCACGCTTGTTGGTTTTATGGAGCATCGTTCCTGCCCTTAAAGGCCGTGCGGACTTGGTTCGATGGTGACAATATGATCATATTGCAGGAGGGGAGGGGATGTGTTATAGACGTGTGTGTGTGTGTGTGTGTGTGTGTGTGTGTGTGTGTGTAACGGTAGCAATACCACAGGCACAGAAGCCTGTTTCTAAGTGTCAGAGTGAGAGACCGGGAGGCTCTGAAAGAAGTCAATTTAGGACAATTTCGAAGACATCCTGTTTTATACCAAAGGTCATGATTATAGAGCGGCGGCTCAGGAGGCTGAGGTTATAAATAAAACCTTGGGCGTTTTTAGTCCTGAATGAGCCTTAGGATGATCCAGTTCAGCAGTTCTCGAACGTCTTGGTCTATTTGGTCCCTTCATATGCTTGGAAATAATTGAGGATCCCAAAGATGTGGGTGTTTGTTTTTATTTAATCCTAGCCTGCGGATATTTTTTTTCCCATTGATTTTTAAAGAGAGTGGAAGGGAGAGTGAGAGACAGAGAGAAAACACTGATGTGAGAGAGGCACATCGATTGGTTACCTCCCGCATGCCCCTGATCAGAGCTGGGAGCTTGCAGTTGAGGTACCTGTCCTTGATCAGAATCGAACCCAGGACCCTTCAGTCCATAGGCCAATGCTCCCTTCACTGAGCCAAACCAGCGAGGGCCCGAAGATGTTCTTATATGAATTTTATCTGTCTATGGTGACCATCTTAGAAATTAAAAGAGAAGTTTTCAAAATATTCATTCATTCAAAAATAACTGTGCTCAGTGGTTAGAGCTTCAGCTGAAGACTAGAGGGACCCGGGTTTGATTCCTAGTCAAGGTTACATACCTCGGTTGCAGACTTGATTCCTGGCCCAAGTCAGGGCATGTGTGGGAGGCAACCTATCCACATGTCTCCCTCCAATCAATCTTTCTCTCCCTCTCTTTAAAGTCAATGGACAAATTTCCTCAGGTGAGGATTTAAAGAAAAAGGGTCCAATGTCCCCCGTGCCGAGGAGGGGATCCCGAATTGAGGAGATGAGAGAGGCCTGGTCTCCTTTTTCTTTCCTCTCCTTGAGCTGTTGTCTCAACCCCCGCTCCATCCCCAACAGAGAGGCAACGTGGAGATGATCAAGGCCCTCATTGTGTTTGGGGCAGAGGTGGACACCCCAAACGACTGTGGGGAGACTCCTACCCACATAGCCTCCAAGATCGGCAAAGGTATGTGCTCGTCACCCGGCCCAGCTTCGGGCAGGGGCAGGGTGTGGGACTGGGGAGGGGGTGGGGTGCGGGACTGGGGAGGAGGGAAGCCCAGCTCGGGCCCAGCATCCTGCTTGTACCCCCACCACCACCCCCCGCTGCTCCCTGCACAGGGTTTCTCGGAGGACCTGGGAGGTTGAGCTGGGAAGCTTCCGTTTCCCAAGAACGGGGCCCCGACCAGTAGATGGAGCCCACAAGCCAGTGTCCCCTCCTGTGCAGCCCATCCCCCCTCCGGGTACCAGGGTTCAGGGGTGGGCCAGGCAGCGGCAGTCCTCTTCCTCAGTCTTTGAGAATTCTCTGATGGAAACACTACACATGTGCATGTGTGTCCTGTGCTCAGGCACCCTGCACACATCACACCACACACGTGCATGCGCGCCCCATGCTCAGCACCCTGCATGCATCACACTACACATGTGCTCAGGCACACTGCACGCATCACATCACACAAGTGTGTGCATGCCCTATGCTCAGGCACGCTGCACGCATCACACCACACCAGTTGTGCATGCCCTATGCTCAGGCACGCAGCACGCATTGCATGCTCGCTTGGTGATCCTTGGCTTCAGGGCTGGAAAAAGCAGGTGCTCCTCACCAGCAGCCTGGAGCCCCCTCTGGGGGTGTCTGGGGGCTGTGGAGGTTGCAGTGGGTGTGGGTGTGTACCCACCAGTGTGTGTGCATGCATGTATGCATGTATGCGTGCTCCTCTTGTGGCACCCTTTCCAGTCATCCCATGCGTTAGATGGGCGTATGCCCGCTGGCTGGCTGGCCAGGCCCTTTCGAGCTCCGAAGGACCTCCACTCAGCAGCTTTGAGATTGCTGCATATGGAGGTGGGAGTTCTGCTGTCTTGACTGGAGTCGAAGGGAAAAGGGGAGTCCCCCAAATACTAGCCCCACACCGACCTGCTCCTCCCATTTCCCACAGTCCACCCTGCACCTTCCCGGCCTCCGGAAGCTGCTTGTGTAACAGACTAGAGTCCGCAGGCCCTGTCGGGGTGGGGTCGGCTCCCCCACGTACCCAGGCCTGGTAGGCGGGAGAGGGGAGGGGCCATGCGTGGAAGGGAGGGCTCTCACCTGCCTGATGCCATCATTTCTGATCCTGTGCGACCCCCCCTCCCCACACTGTCCCCAGCTGGCACCAGGAAGGCAGTCTTAACTCTGCTGAGAATCATAGGGGCCGACCGCCACTTCCCAGGGGCCCCCACGGAGCTGGGCTCCTCAGCAGCACAGCATTCCTTCTGCCCGGAAAGAACTCCGCCCCCATCGATCAGCTTAAACAACCTAGGTAGGACCCTCCCTCCTTCCCCCTCCCCCCACTCTGCTCCCGCCTCTCCAGCTGGTTCCCAGGCTCCCAGATCAGAGCTCCTGAGAGAAGGGCCCAGCATAGAAGCCAGCAGCTCACCCAGCCCAGAGGCCACGGGTCCCTGCCTAACGTCCCGCAGGCACCAGGGATGCCCTGGGCACGGGCTCAGGTCTGGGCATGCCTGGCACCCCTGAGGCGGGTGCTTTCATGGCCTCTGGGTCCTCTGGGAGCTCAGGGTGGAGTGAGGAGTTCTGTTTGGAGTCCAGAGCCCCACGAGGGACGTTTCTGCGGCGCGGGGAGTCGCTGTGGGGCCTGAGGCCTGTGTGCCCCCGCTGGCCCTTTCAGTGACCACAGGCCTCGATCATGAAAAGCAGCCAGCGTCTGCCCGGGCCTCCCTGGTGCCTGAGGAGATGCCCCCAGGAGCCTCTGGTCTTCTGAGGGTGGGCCCTCAGGGCCCTAGATGGTTTGGGAAGGGGGCCCCTGAACAGGGCGGTCAGAAACCCATCCTTGGTGAGCCGGCCTTTTTTTATATTTTTATTTTTTTGCTGTTGAGGAAGCAGACCAGCAACTCCAGCCAAGCCTGGAGCTCAGTCAGTCCCCTGGTCCACTCTCCCTCTCCCTGCCCTCCCCCCTCCAGGACCTACCCCCACCTCCATCTCTCAATTCACAGGCAGGCAGTCACCCCTGCCAGGCTGGATGGTGGGCCTGGGCGCGGCGGCAGATGGGTAATGCCCTGGCCTAGAGGGGCCAAGCACGCCATGTCCCGAGCTAGCTGTAGCCCAGTTTCCTCTTCCTCTCAGCCGCATGCCAGCTCATGCACCCTGCTGCCCTCCCTGCCTGGCCCCCTGGCCCCTGCTCTCCTGGACAGCCTCCCGCTCCTCTTGCCCCCTCCACGTGCCCTGCTGCAGGGGCCCGCCGCCTGCTGGCTGCTTCCTGCTTTGCTGCTTCTAGATTCCATGCTGAGCGGTGTGGAGGGCCGATGACCTGACACTGGGGGCCCAGCTGCTGGTCAGGAGGGCAGCTCGGGCACGGGTGGGCACGGGGGACACAGGACTGAGTGGA
>JAAGEH010000120.1:0-13707 GCA_011751065.1 Lasiurus cinereus
GCGCGACCCCCGGGCCCGGCGTCCGCGGCGGAGACGGAGCCTCGGTGCGCGCAACGCCCGCGCCCTCGCCCTCCCCGCCTCCAAGGTCCCCGAGCCTCCCCGCGGGAAGAGGCCGGGGGACCAGGACACCCCGCCGCGCCCCCCACCACCTGGAGACGGGGCCTGGCAGCGACCCTCGGCCTCTCCCCCTCGGAACGCGGAGCAGCCGGGGAGACGGGCGCCCCACCCGGAGGGGCCGGAGGCCGCGGGGCGCAGGGAGGCCGCCGCCCCGGCTCCCAGCGCGGCGGGGATTTGGGGGAATCGTGGCTCCCGGGGGCGCTTCAGGTGGCGGAGGTGGGTCGTGGGCGAGCGCTGGGGGGTTGGAGGTGGGGGGGTGCGGGGCAGTGAGGGTGGGGACTCGCCGCTGGAGACGTGGCCACACGCCCCGCGGCCGCCTGTCCGCGCGCCCCTGCGTCCCCAGTGCCTGCGCCGCGGCTGGGGTGGGGCCCTCCCGGCTTCCGGGGTGCCAAACCCCCTCCTCTGCTGGGGCCTGCACCCTCCAGTGGCGCTCCTACCCCGGCGCTGGGAGGACCGCCGCTCCCCGGGCGCAGGGTCAGCGGGCAGCCCCAGGGGACGCGGGGCGCGGGGTACTGGGCCCCCTCGGGGTGGCGCCTGCCCTGGAGGGGGGTGCGCGGAGGGGAGAGCTGCCTGCGGGCGCCAAGGTCTCGCTTTGGGCCTCCCCGGAGCTGAGCGGACTCAGGGCCCCCTCCCCGCGCCAGGAACCCCCTTTCCGTCCGGCGCGCTCCCACGTTCCCCAGGATCCAACTTCCAAGGCCAGGCGTTGTTTTGGGGTGGGAAGCGCCCCAGCGTCGAACCCGGCTGGAGGGGCCCCTGGCCCGCACCCGGTACCTTTGGTCTGGCGCGCAGGCTGCGCTCCGCACCTGGAGGCGCGGGCAGGATCCCGTCTCCAGCAGCGGCGGCGCAGAGGGTCGGGGCCCACTCCCCGCTGGGGTCCCCCCACCGGAGCAGCCCCCCACCTCAGTGCGCACCTGCACCGCGGGCTGAGGAGGATGCAGCGCTCCCTCGCCCCCCACCCCCGATTTCCCGTCCTCAAGGAGGGGGGACCCGGAGAATGCGGAGCAGAACCGGCCTCGAGATTCTCCCCCTCCCGCAGGGGCACGGCCCGGAGAAAGCCGGCGGCGGCAGGAGGAGGAAATGGCTCCCCTGGCTGGCCCTGGCCGACCGGGCTGCGTTGGACGGAGTGTCCTCCGTACCCCGAATTCTCTCAGGCCGAATTTCCGGGGAGGCACCCGGAGATCTCCAGGCTGGGTTTCTCCGGGCAGCCGCAGTCTGTGTGGCCAGACCTGCGCGCATATATCTCCTGGCCTGAGGCGCTTGGAGATGCGCAGACACATCCCGGGTTAGTGGGGGGCACTTTCAGACCCACAGCCCGCCCAGCAGACGCTCAAGTGGGCATGGTACACCTCACCCCGACACATCGACTCCAAACACGGCGCCCCCCCCCCAACTACCCAAGCTCAGAGTTTCGGGGGAAGGATGGGGCTGCCTGGGTGAAAGAGTGAGGTGTGAGTCCCTGTCCTGCCTGCCTGGGGCCTGGCCAGGGGCTCAGTCCCTCAGACAGGACACTTGGACAGATGGCCACAGGCTCGACATGCTGTGTAAACGGGGAGCAGGGCCAGAGGCCGCGGACCGGGCACCGCCTGCCACCCTAGACCCCGGGCTCTTGGAGAGAAAGGGGGTGCCGTCCTCCTGCTTTTTGCTTGGGGCTCACGCCAGGCGCCTCACCCACAGCCAGGAGACCAGCCTGTGGAGACGCAGGGGAGAGGCTGAGAGACAAAACGGGTGACCCCCACAGGCCCAGACCTGACCCAGGACGGGGTCTCTTCGGCCCGGCAGGAGCCTGCAGACGGGGGATGCTGGGAGGTCGCGGGCAGGAAGCGGAGCAGACACACCGCGGGCCTTCGGCGGCGCCCTCACTCCCAGCAGGTCCCGCCGAGCCAGCGCAGGAGCACCCAGGGGCCCCCGAGCGGCCTGCGCATTCCAGCCCCACCCCCACCTCTTAAAAATGATTCCATTAGGAAACTGATCTGGAAGAAATTGAGGCACCAGAGGAAAGGGGCGGGCCCAGCCCCACATCTGCTTGGATTTTCCGCTTCAGATGCTCCCCAACTGTTCTCCCCCCCCCAAGCCTGTGCCTACCTGAGGCCCATCACCCCAGGAAACCGGCTTCCCATTTGGGAAGCCGCAGATGGGCCCTGGGGATGGGCTGCGGGAGAGGCTGCCACCAGCGGGATGGGAGACTTGGTCCCTAAGTTAGAGGTGGGAGTGTGAGGGGACTTGCTCGATTCCTAGCGCAAGATTTTTTTGTGGGGGAGGGCATTCGAACTTCAGAAGGGGTGCAGAAAGGGAACTGTAAGCACTGGAGCCCGCGGAGACACTGAGGTTGGAACCTACTGGTGTACACAGATGTGGTCGCTGCAGAAATCCGGCTGCCCAAGGCGGCCGCGTCTGACTGTTTCGTGGCTGGGAGCCTCTCTCTGTACGTCCGACCTCCCCGAAGCAGTGCCTCAGTGTCTCCTTCCTGTCCCGTGCCAGCCCCAGGGACGTACCCCGAGTTTTCCCGGGGCCACTGCTGCTCCTAGCAGAGATCAGACCAGGATGGCGTTCCCCTCGCTGGTAACAGCAGTGACAGGTATCCTGAGCCATTCGTGATGACCCATTCCTCGGGGCCAGAGGGGACCCGGCTCTGCTCCCCCTCCCCAAGTCCCGGAAGGAGAGAAGTGACCCCTTTGTTTTGTTTTAAATAAATTATTCGCGGGGAGTCGCTCCGTTGGGCAGAGTTTGCTTTTTAGGTTGGTCAGCGTCTCTGGTGATGTGGTTACGTGGCAGCAACTAGAGCAGATCCACCTTTGTGCACTGGGCCCCGCACGGGGCTGTGGGTCGGGGTGTCCCAGCCGGTCTGTGGGGGAGGGGCAGTCAGGCAAGGGAAGGAGGTACCCAGGGCACCTGCTTGAGGCCGATTCTGCTCTGCGATTCTAAGCAGATGGTGTCCTCCTCGGGGCCCGGCTGTCCGGTCCACTGTGGGTTCTGGGATTGGGAGCCCCAGGGGCTGCGGGCACTTTCTGACTCTCCCCCCCCCCCACCCCACTGTCAAGGGCAGGCCTTCAGGGAAGCACACCGGCCGTGGGGAGCCACAGAAGCCAGAGCTGGTACAAGGTGGCCCCACGTTTCTTCTCCTTTTACTGGAGTTGAGAGTGTGTAGTCCTTCCTTTAGCTTTTTAAAAAAATAAACTGCATTGATATTTAGAGAGAGGAGAGAGAGAAGCATCTGTGCGAGGGAGCAACATCCACTGGTTTGCTTTTTGCTGATTTTTATTTTTTAATTTGTTTTTTTAGAGGAGAGAGATGTGTGTTTCACTCACTCGTGCATGCCGTCCTGGGCTGGTTCGTGCATGTGCCCGGACTGGGAATCGAACCCTCAACCTTGGCGGAGAGGGTGCAGGCCTTTCCTCCCCGCTGCCAGCCCGGCCTGGCTCTCCCCTCCGTCTCCGAGCAAGGGCGGCGGGAAAGGGGTGTGGACCCGCGCGCCGCTCGCGCTGCACAAAGCCCCCCAGTGTCCGCGGGGAGCGCTGGGGTGCCCAGGACAAGCGCCCCGGGCTGGGCCGCGGGGGAGGGGAGCCAGCCTCCGCGCCGACCCCTTTCCTTCCCCCCCGAACTCCTTCCCACCACCCGGCTTCCCAGAGACGCCGCCTCCCATCCCGCCTGGGGAGGCCGCCCTGCGCCCCGGCAGAGCCCGCTCCCGCCGCCCGGGAGCCGCAGGGTCCGCGCCGCCCGCCTCGGGGGCTGTACCCGCCGCGCGCCGCCCCGTGCGCTCCCGCCGGCGCCGAACCGCCTTGGGAGACGCAGACCCTCCCGCGGCGGGGACCGGCGTTGTGCGCCCCCCGAGAGCGGGGACGGGGCGCCCTCCAGCCCCCCTCCTCCTCCTCCTGCCGCGGGCGCCGGGACAGCCCCTTCCCCCGCGGGGTGCGCCGGGGCCGCCGCACGCTGCCACGCACCGACCCGTCCCCGCAGGATAGGGCGCCGATTGGCACAGCCGGGCGGCCGCGGGCGCTTCCTCCCGGACCCAGACGCACCGCGGGACGGTGCGGGGACGCCCGGGGGGCAGCGGAGAAAGAAGTCGCCGGAGGGAAGGCGGCGGGCGCGCCCCGGCCCGGCGAGGGCATCTCCCCGCTTGGCGCGGAGTCTCTCTCTCTCTCCCCCCTCTCTCTCTCTCTTCTCTCTCTCTCTCTCTCCTCTCTCTCTCTTTCTTTCTCTCTCTCTCCCCTTTTCCTGTGAACGCCGGGGCGGAAGGCGGGCTCCCCAGAGCCGCCCTCGGGGAGCGCACTCTCCCTCCCGGCGGCGGAGCAGGGAGCGCCGCGCTGCGCCCCGCGCGCGTTCCGGGTGCAGCGAAGCCGCCCGGGATCGGAGCGGCGGCGGGGCCACCGGGTGGCCGGGTGCGGAGGTGCGGGGGTGGCGGCCCCCCTCGCGGCCCCGCTCCCCGTGCGGAGACCGGCGCTGGGAGCTGGAGGGGGGCGCGCACTCGGGGTGGTGGCCAGCGGGAAGGGCGAGCGCCAGGCCTCCCGCCAGCGCTGTCCTCCTCCCGCAGGAGGCTCGGAGGACCCCGACTTCTGTCGCTGGGTGCGGGGGCTGGGGGTGCAGGGGGTGTTTCTTGCGCACTCGGCGGTGGGGTGGTTCCCGCTTTTTAGAAAATCGCGGTGCGTGGCCGCCCGAGGGACGGAGTAGGCGGGAGGGTGGGGGCTCCGGGCGCACCGCGGCTCAGGGCGCACGGGAAGGGGTGTCAGCAGACGGGGCTGGGGAGGCGCAGTGCCCCTGGAGTGGGACGCGCAGGAGGATGCGCGCCCAGTGAGGGGGGAGCGCAGCGTCCCCCGGGGTCTCGTGCGCCCCGGCAGGCGGGGGTGCCCCCCACCCCGCAGGCGGCTCTGCACCTCGGAAGGTGTGGGTGACGCTGCGGCGCCGACCTGCAATCCTCCCCCTATCCCCTTGCTCCACCTCTGCTCCACACTCCTCTCCCCCCGTCCCCCCCCCAGCCCCCCATTCTTTCCCGTTGGAGCCGGGGCCACATGGAGCAGGCGGGAGAGAGCGAGACTCGGTGTACTTGGTGTGTTTTGGGGCGGGGGGGTGGGTCTGGAGGGGGTGAGAGGCTGCTGCTTCCATCTGGGCCGCCAAAGCCCCTTGAGCCAACTTCCCCCACCCCCGTTAACCCTGATCTAGGGGGTCTATTTTCCCCGCTGGCGGCTCAGCGCTGGAGAGGAAGGGGGAGAAGGGGGAAAGGATAGCTCTGGTCCCCTCCACCGTCCTCCTCCCTCTCCTCCCTCCCTCGCTCCCCTTTAGCTGCCCGGGAACAGAGTTCCCTGTCGGTGCCAGAGCACATGCCCGAGAAGGAGGAGGAGGCCCGGGCAGAGCACATTTTCGCATAAAACGAAAGACTTCAAATTAGCGCTTTTTTCAGCTCCGGAGTGTTTTCCCTGGCAGCAGAGCCCGCTGCTTGCTGATAAACTGCAGGGCCCCTGCCAGCCGGAGGCTCGTGGGCATTTCTGGCCCCCATTCCAGAGCGCTCCTCACTTTTCAGCAAGCGGAACCCAAACCATCTCTGTCGCCAACGCGCCCTTCCCGCCCCGCAGTGCAGACACAGACACTGTAGCGAACGGAGGGGTTCTTTCTCAGGGCTTCGGGCCCCAGGGAACATTCAGATGTTCACGTCCAGGGAACATTCCGGTAGCTTTCTTCTCCGCGGGGAGGGTGGCCAGCCTGTGAGTGTGCATGCAGCTCAAGGGAGTCGCTAAGAAGTGCTCCTAGGACCCCAAGGTGGAAGTCCACTAACCCTCGATCACAGAGGGGTGACAGACCTCGTTCCATCTTGCCGGTCACTGGAGAATCCCTGTAATTGCCAGCGCCCCCCTCCCGCCCCCCTGGCATGGAGGTGTGTGGATACTTGGAAGAGGTCCCTGAGAAGGCTAAGTTTTGAGTTATCACCAGCAGGCTTGGGGGGAAGAAAGGCCAGGACGGTGGTTGAAGGACAGACTCAGCCCTGTGCCCCACAAATGTGACAGCCTCAAGCAGCCTGTAATCACAAAGCAACACCTCAGCCGTGAACGGCTCCACTTCCTGGGTGGAGGGCCGCCATCTCTGCCCTCACCCACACAAGGTTGGCGTTCCTGGAAGTCCACGCACGGACAGTAACTGACCGGGACAGACCTGCCCTGCCAGGGGGCAGGGTGGGGGGGCAGCAGGCGGGTGCTCCCTGTTAAGGGAAGGGGCTTATTTCTACGTCTGTCCAGCCTGATGCCCACACCCTCATTTCAGGAGAAGCTGTTGACGGGTGACCAATGAATGCGGAAGCTGGGGCGGCTGCACCTGCAGGAAGTTTGGGATTCCAGGGCCGCCCCGCCCGCCTGGTCTTGGGGAGCTCCGTGCTGGGACCCCGCTTCACTGTCTGCACCCCCAGCCGGTAGGTTTTCTGAAAGGAAGTCCCGGAAATGGCGGTTCCCTCTCCGTGTCCTGCAGAAACTTTTTCATATCCAAGTGGCCTGCGCTGAACCAAGAGGCGAGGATCCTTCCTGCCATAGATGGAGCAGCCCCCGGCGGACCCCGAAAACCTCCCCCTGAGGGTGGGAAGGCAGGAACGGACACACTCAGAACAATTCCCAGCGAGGAGCGGGGAACAAAGTCCCAGTGACGTGACACATGTCCATTTCACCGCCTCCTGGGAGCACAACTGGCCAGTCGTGTGTTTTTCCGGTCCGGCATGTGGATCCGAGTTTCTCTGTGCCCCTTGGCATGTGTGGGTCTGAGAGAGGCTCTCAGCGCAGATGACGGATGGATCTTTCAGGAATCCAGGCTTTAAAGCGGATTTTCTCTGTTGGCCGTGGAAGCGGCTTCACTTTAGATACTTTATGGGATGGTTGTCAAGGGAATCCTGGGTAAAATTTCTCCGGAGTTGTCTCGAAAAGCATTAGTCATCATTAAAAAGTGATTCGCAGGAATCACTAGGAAAATTATGGGCCGTTCTGTTCCGGCGTGTTTTTAGGCCATGTGGAAGAGATAAAGCCATGTGGGTCTGGATGGGCAGTACCGCTCTCAGCCTTCCTCTGACCGTGCCAGCAGGACCTGCTGTCGCTTCACGGCCTGGGGGACACGAGCTGAAGGACATCTGATTTTTCGCCAGGTGTTTTCTCTGTTGACAATACACGTTATAATTCTGTCCCTTTAAAGACTCCTGAAGAGCCGAAACCGGTTTGGCTCAGAGGATAGAGCATCGGCCTGCGGACTGAAATGTCCCAGGTTCGATTCTGGTCAGGGGCATGTATCCTGGTTGTGGGCACATCCCCAGTAGGGGGCGTGCAGGAGGCAGCTGATCAATGTCTCTCTCATCGTTGTTTCTAACTCTCTATCCCTCTCCCTTTCTCTCTGTAAAAAAATCAATAAAATATATATATATATATTCTCCTGAATAGTATATATTCTAACAGATGGGTTAGGTAGCACAAAAAGGAGTATTTTTAATAACCTTAGGGTTAAAAAATTACATATATATATATATTTTTTTTTTTCAGAGAGAAAGGGAGAGGGAAAGAAACATCATTGTTGAGAGAGAATCATTGATCAGTTGCTTCCTGCACTCTCCACACCCAGGATTGAGCTTGCAACCTGGGCATGCGCCCTGACCCGGAATGGAACTGTGACCTCCTGGTTCATAGGTCGACGCTCAATCCCTGAACCACGGTGGCTGGGCAGGCTTAGGGTTTTTTAAAAGGGGAAACACACGTGGAAACCCCACGTGGCAGAGTCTGAAAGACAGAACCACCCGCTGGCACCTCGGCCCACCTGGTTGGAGGCCAGCTAAAGGCCAACAGGTCTGTCGGCACCTTGGTGAAATGCTCAGAGTCTTTTTAAAAATATATATATTTTATTGATTTTTTTACAGAGAGAAAGTGAGAGGGATAGAGAGTTAGAAACATCAATGACAGAGACGTCGATCAGCCCGCCTCCTGCACGCCCCCTACTGGGGATGTGCCCACAACCAGGATACATGCCCTTGTGGGCCGATGTTCCAGTGGGCGGTTCTGTACATCGAGGTCCCAAGGTTTCAGCCATACAGAGCCTGTCCCCGGGCAGCTGTATGGAGATGGCTGAGCGTGGCTTCCTCCTGGCAGGGGGGTGGGCAGCGCTTGGCACGGCTGCCTGGTGGCCTGCACTGGTTCCTGCCGCTTCCCCAGGCGGTGGGTCTGGGGTCTGACTTTCCGGGAGTGACGGTGAGCTGCAACAGTGTGCGTCTGTCGCTGATGTTCGCATGGAGAACTGTCGTTGAATCGGGCCGGTAACTCGTTAAGTCATCCAGACGGGAGCAGTAGTACCTCCTGAAAAATACTCCCAATGCCCAGCCCCATGAGTGGCCACTCCGATGGGCTCTGGTGTGAGTTCTTAGGGCCTTTCGGACCTCTTCGCTGCCGGCGAATTCTCGGGTCTGGGAGGGGAGTCGCTGGCCCGTGACGGTGGCTGACACAGACCGAGGCTGGATGCTCCAGGCACTCGTGCTTCACGTGCAGTGAGAACTGGACTCACGTGGAAGCAGCGTGTGTTTCACCATCAGCAGCAGCAAAGCCCTCTGGGTTGGGCAGTCCTCACACACGCCTCCTCGCACACACGCTGTTACTCAGTCAAGAAGCATTCATGAGTCCTAACCGGTTTGGCTCAGCGGATAGAGCGTCGGCCTGCGGACTGAAAGGTTCGATTCCGGCCAAGGGCATGTACCTTGGTTTCGGGCACCTCCCCAGCAAGGGGCGTGCAGGAGGCAGCTGATCGATGTCTCTCTCTCATCGATGTTTCTAACTTTCTATCCTCTTCCTTCCTCTCTGTGAGAAATCAATAAAAAATTTTTTTTTTAAAAAAGCATTTATGAATGGGCAGGGTGTGCCAGGCACTCCCCCACTTCCCCCCACATCCACACGATCAGAGTGAGTTCCTGCCACAGAAGAGGTTCCCTCCTCAAAGTGACGGCGAGAAGCCACCTGCTGACCTGTTTCAAGGGCCCCAGAGATGTTCACAGCTGGGAACCCCTGATTCTGTTCCTGATGGTTTGTCCTCTGAAAATCATGTCTAATATGGAAAAAAAAAGAGCCTTTTTCTTCCTCTGGAGTATTAGTGTAATTGTTAAGTTTCGGTTTGATGTCTCTTTAACCCTCGGCTATTTCTTAAGGGGGTTATGAGTGTTACCTGAAAAATGAATGACAGCTATAATGAATAGAAAGGGCCTAGCACCCTTTGTAGAAGGAAGTAGTCAATATGCCATAGCCGTTATCGTTGGCATTATAATAATCACAGCATCATTAATAATAGTACGCTTTGGAATATTCATATCCTATATAATAAAAGCCTACTATGCTAACTGTCTGGTCATCCAGTCAGCCGTTCAAAGTGTAATATGCTAATGATATGCTAAGGCCACTCAACTGCTTGCTAAGACGTGCACTGACCACCAGGGGAAAGATGCTCCTACCAGCAGGTGAGTTTGCTGCTGGGGTCCGGCGAATCGGGACGAGCAAGATGGGCTGAACACACCCTGGAGTCCTCCCACAGTCTCTCCTCAGCTGGCCAACATCCTGCGTCCCTCCCCAGCCCCAACTGTCCACGTGCACTGGTGGGGTCCCTCGGCCTGGCCTGCACCCTCTCCCAATCCAGAACCCCTTGGGGGATGTCGGAGAGCCGGTCCCAGCCGAATCCTGCGGCCCAGGCTGAGGGACCCCACTGATGCATGAATGCATGCACTGGGCCTCTAGTTTATAATATCAAACTAAATGGGGGGGGTTGATGAATTAAGTTTTGATACATATATACAGGGGTGGGCAAAAGTAGGGTTATAGTTGTGAGTACATGAAGCACAGAGTTTAGTCTCATATTATTATTTGTTAATTGTATTATTTTCCATATGAACAACTTTTGCCCATTTAATGAAAAGTTTTACAGCTATTTTAAAAGATTGTGGAAGTTTATAACAACATGGTATAGGCAAATACTTTCCTAGAGTACAGAGCCTGGAGAGCTGTCAATCATGTTTTCTAGACTCCCTTGCAGCTAGGTTTCCTGAAATGACTTAGTGTAGTCATTTAAATGCACTTATTTGAAAATTAAAGTGGAAGTCACACTTCTGTGGCTTTTGTGGTTTCTGCTGGTAGGCACGATTTTGTGTGTGTGTGTGTGTGTGTGTGTGTGTGTGTGTGTGATGTGTTTGCAGAGGTCCCAATGGCATTGTCCTGAAGCCAATAGTTCCAGTGGTAGTGATCCAGTCCCTGGATCACTGCTAACGAGGGCATTGCTGGACTCATCAGTCACAGTGGCAGCTTCCTTGTCCTTACTTCCTGACCAGCAAGGTCAGCAGCTACCCTGGCCTGTCAGTTCTGCAGTGCTGTCCATCCTTGGAGAACCTCTTCTCCAGTCCTTCCGACAATTCTGTAAGCACCAAAGTTCTTCTGTTAAATCTTTTTCTGCTTTAAACTAGCTCGAGCAACTTCTGTTATTGGTAAGTAAATCCTGACTGATGTACATTGGAGATCAAGCCAGTACTAGAAATCACTGCATATTGTATGGTCCCCGTTACATGAAATAACAAAGCTATGTAGAGAGAAGGACTTGAAGGAAATTGTTCAAAGTGTCGATAGTGATGACCGGGTTTAGGGCAGAAGAATACGTCAGCTGCCCTTTGCAGCTGCCCTGGGGTCACTGGGAATGGGACTCTCCAGCGGAGCCCCTTTGCAGAGGGTGTGTGCTCCTCACATCTTCACGTGGGGGGTTCCTGCAAATTAACTCGGGGACCTTTTCTTCATAGGGGTCTACAGTTGCTTGTTCCATACCATGATCATCTCAGCATTCTTCAAGGATTTTTTTTACCCTTGAGCAACCATCTCAGATCTGGGTGCGCCTGTGGGACCCCACACCAGGACAGCCCACCCCCTTCCTGAGGACACAGGTTGCCATTCAGGTTTTCAGTTACCCCAGCCCTGTCTCCAGCCTCTCAGCTGCTGAGCAGTCCTGCCTTAGTCCTTGGTCATTCCTGCTCAGCTTCGGACCACAAAGCCTGGTGAACTCCACCTGCCTCCTCGCTGCCCCTCCTTCCCTTCTAGATCCATCTTTCCACATCTGCCTCTTGGGTGGCATCCTGGGACCTCTTCCACCCCACCTCCAGGGATGTGTCATGTCTGGCGGGTCATCCCACACTCCCTCCATGACACCTGCTCTGAGAAAACGCTAGGACAAACGCAGGAGTAAATCTGTGCTAAGTGTGGCCCGGCCAGCGTGGTTCAGTGGTTGAGCATCAACCTATGAACCAGGAGGTCATGGTTCCATAAATACCCAGTCAGGGCACATACCTGGTTTGGGGCTCAATCCCCAGTGTGGGGCGTGCAGGAAGCAGCCAATCAGGGATGTTTCTATCTCTCCCTCTCCCTTTCTCTCTGAAATCAATAAAAATCTACACTAATAAAAGAGAAATATGCAAATTGACCCTACCTCCGCAGTGCCCACCAGCCAATCAGAGTGAGTATGCAAAGTAACTCAACAAAGATGGCTGATTAATTTGCATGCCCAGTCATGGAGCAGCCAGGGCGGGGCGGAGAGAGCTACAGGAGTGGCACTCCACCAGGATCGAGGACCTGCAGGCTCCGGGTGGCTGGGGGCAAAGCCAGGGGAAGGAAGGAAGGCCTCTTCTTACATGAATCTTCATGCCACGGGCCTCTAGTTTATAATAAAACAACAACAACAACAACAAAAGGCGGTGCTAAGTATGCCTCCTCCCAGCAATATCAATGTTCTGAGCCGGAGCAAAGCCAAAGGCAGGAAGCTCTCGCTGTGGGATTTGGGATGTGGGCCTACCGGTTTTGCAGGGTCAGGTGGGGACGGAGGGGGGTTGGGATTCTGAGCCTGCCCCGCTTTCTGCAAATCACAAGTGTCCAGCAGTGGCTGGCTTCATCAGACAGCAGAGACGCTGTACAGTGGTACCTCGAGGTACGAGTTTAATTCATTCCGTAACCTTGAGGCGTGGGAAACTATGAGACTAAACTGGTGGGTCGTGTGCAGCCGGCAGATCCGCGTGATGACTCCTATCTCAAATGTTGCTCGTATTTCAAAGCAAAAATCACTTGCTCGCCGGCTCGTATCTCAAAAATCTCGTATGTTAGGGCACTCGTGTCTCGAGGTACCACTGTATTTGGAGCGATGCCTATAAGGATCTGTAGCTTCCCTGACACACAGAGCAGAGAGAATAGGGTGCCAAATCCCTTTCCACGTGACCCCGGCGGAGAAAGCAAACAGCCGACTGCACGCTCACCGTGACTCACACGGCTGCACGGGGCTGTGCTCCGCTGAGTTGCAATGAGGACAAAGTTTTCCCGGGGTGTGGTTCCGAGCCTTCCACACACGGGTGTTAAATGGGGGCACTGCCTGCTTTGCTCTGGCTCTGGCTGGGGAGGCGGCCCTTTGGCTCCACGGAGCAAAAAAAAAAACAAAACAAAACCCAGCTGGTGGAGGCAGGGGAGGGGACGAGGGGGGACCTCGTCACCACAGGCGGGGGACACAGCCAGCTCGGCCCCTCCACTCGCCAGCGGTTTCACTCCGCGTCCATGGACGCCTCGCTGTTGCTTCTCTTGAGAAGAGAGAGGACGCGTGGCTAGGAAGACTGACAGTGGACCCTCGGGGACGCTGACAGTGGGCACCCTTCCCGTCTGTGCCGCTCTCCGTGAGGACTGCGGCGGGCGAGGTGGAGAATGTCACTTCTTTCCCCTCTCTCTCTGCTGTGCCTCCCGACCGGGAGAGCGAGGACTGTGTGGGTGGTTGAAAGATGGTTTCCCACAGCTACGTGCATGTCCTGGGCCCTGGAATGGACGAAGGTGACCTGGTTTGGAAGCGGGACTTTGCAGATGTGATTGAATGAAGGATCTTGCGGGTGATCGGGTGGGCCCTACCTGGGGAGGTCACGCCAGTCCTCAGAAGAGGGAGGCAGAGAGAGATTGGGCAGCTGCACGGAGAAGAGGGTGTGAAGACGGAGACAGAGGTTGCAGGGATGCGGCCGCAAGCCAAGGAAAGCCAGAGGTTGCCAGAAGCTAGAGGAGGCAGGAAGGATTCTCCCCGGAGCCCGTGTGTGTGTGTGGGGGGGGGGGGTGTAGTGGGGATGGGGTGGAGGTGGTGGGGGAAACACAGCCAGTCACACCTTGGTCTCAGACCCCTGGCCTCCAGAACCGTGGGAAAGACCCCCTGTTGTTTTAAGCCACCCCGTGTGGGAACTTGTTACAGCAGCGGCAGGCTCCCCTACAGAAGACTGTCTCTCACACCCAGTCGGGTAACCGTGAGGTGGTGATTTCTACTCCACCATCTCCGTTCTACCGGGGGGAGGGGCCGGGGGGGGCGTCTGCAGGGACCCAGACAGCAGCCACAGCAGAGCTGTGACGACAGTGGGCACCGTCAGTCCTGCCGTCCTGGCCAGGCCGGAGCTCTCTGGGGGAACGGCCTCTCCTGCAGTTTGCCCTGGGATGGGGGAAAGGGTGACCCCTCTCTCTGCGAGGACCCGGAGCAGGGACCCGGGGCAGCCGTCTCCCCTGAAGATGCGCAGGTGCCGGGAAGCCTGATGAACTTGTGAGGAGCCTCGGGCCGTCTGGACCG
>JAAGEH010000120.1:13717-29636 GCA_011751065.1 Lasiurus cinereus
CCGGGAAGCCTGATGAACTTGTGAGGAGCCTCGGGCCGTCTGGACCGCTGGCCCTCACCCCCGCCCCCCGGACCCGGACTGGGTCAGAAAGCTTTTCTTCAGGCCGCACTCCTGGTGGCTGCGGTCAAACCCAACACTGTGCGTCCTGCCGAGGCCTCCCCCCAGCCCCTCCCTCCTGGCCCCGGGCCCCCACCACGGCACGGACTCACCCAGAGTCTGAGCACCATCAGCACCCCCCGCTCCGTGTCCCTGGGCCTCAGCACCACTCACACCCCTGACACACCTCATACACACACCTCCCCCCACCCCCCCACACACACTCACACACACATACACCACCCCCACACACACACACCTCACACCCACTCCCCCCACCCCCCTCACACATACACCCCCACCCCCCTATACACACACACCACACACACACACACACACACATACACCCCACCCCCCACACATACACCACACACACGCACCACACACACACCTCACACACACGCCCACACACACACCATACACACACCACGCACCACACCCCCCACGCACACCATACACACACCATACACACACACACATACACCCCACACTCCCCTTCACACACACACCACACAGACACCATACATACTACATACCCCCACACACATATACCACACACCACACACACACACATACCCCACCCCCCACACACACCATACATACACCATACACACACACACAGCACACCCCACACAGACACATACACACACACCCAACACACACCCCACATTCACCATACACACACCACCCACACACACAGACATACCATACACACACACACACACACACACATACCACACACACACAGACACACACCCCACACACTCGCGGGCGCCCTCAGGAAAGATGCAGTTCCTCACATTAACCCCGCGTGTCCTCAGGCTGAGCCCCACCTTCCCGCCATCTCTAATTCCCCATGGTGTTTTGAAATTATTAAAGTGTTAGGACAACATTTTTCTTGGGCCTGTTACTTCCTCTGGGGTGACCACAACGAAGATAACCCTTCGAGGGCGGGAAACAGCCGTTCGGTAATTAACGGAGTCATTAGGACCACATCGTTTTCCCGGGACCCCGCGGGGTAGCTGCTGTCCCGGCAGGTCCGGGGAGGGGACTCGCGGGGCGCCCCGGCCCGGTCCCCGCGGCTCCGGCTGCTGGTGGTTCTCACCCCGAGGGCCCCGAGTGGCGGTGACGCGCTAATTGGGCCTCACTGCTTCCAGGTGTGTGGCACGCTCCGGGGTCAGGCCAGGAGCCGCACGTGCGTCCAATTACCGCGGTGGAAGGAATGCGACCTGCCACGCGGGGAGGTGTCAATTACCCCGCGGGCGGCTCCCGCCAGCCAGCCCCGGCCCTGCCCTGGCAGCGCCCCCTCGGGCTGGGACCTGGGTGCGTGATGGCGAGCGGGAGGGAAGGGCCAGCCCAGGGCAGATGCATCCTCTGGACAATGCAGGCCAGGGCTGCCCACTGTGCCCAGGTCACCTGTGGAGGGGGGGTCCAGGAGCGGGGTGGCGCCAAGAAATCACGGGAGCCCGGCCGGCGTGGCCCCGTGGCTGAGCATCGACCAGGAACCAGGAGGTCACGGTTGGATTCCCGGTCCAGAGCACAGGCCCGGGTTGCGGCTCCATCCCCAGTGTGGGGCGTGCAGGGGGCAGCTGGTCCATGATTCTCTGTCATCGTGGATGTTTCTCTCTCTCTCCCTCCCTCTCTCTTCCTCTCTGAATCAATAAACATATATTGGGGGGGAAAAGAAGCCACAGGAACTGCGGGAACCCATCTCAGGAGCTGAGCCACAGGTGCGGGCCCAGGGCTGTGGGGACCAGAGCCTCATCACATATGCGGAGGTACTGCCTGGGCTAACGTGTGACCTTGACATTTTAGATGCTGATGCTTCACATTTGCACAAGCAAAGCCAACCACTCCCCTGCAATTTCGGCTCTCGCCCATTCATCTTCAATCGCGATACTCTGACAACGAAAACAGGCGATGGATTTATGCACGAAGGGTTTTTACAAACCAGGTTCCCCGCCCGCTCTGTTGTCATGAGTTGGAACGGAGCCCTTACTGCCTCTGGGGTCTTCCAGGCGAATAGGAGGCCAGGACACCCCAGTCCTCCCCCTCATTGCCCCCGGAGGCCCCCCGAAGGAATGTTTCCTTCCTTCCTTCCTTTCTGTTTTCAAAAGGCATCTTTCTCCGGGGCCAGGAGCAGTTATTGTAATTAGTATTTATTGCACCGCCTTTCCTTCCCCCAAGGCACGGCGATCCGTCACCATCACCGCCCCCACGCTGCCCGGCATGGAATACGTATTATCCCCTCCCTCCCCTGGCAACCAGAAGAGGGGGCACGGGCTCCTTCAAGGTCCCCTGACAAATCCCTCCACGTCGGAAACCACGGTCGCTTCGGCTCCACCACGGAGCGGACATACAGGCTGTGTTTCCACTCCCCGCCTCTGGGTTGGGGTGCAGCAGCCCCGCTCCCTGGTTGACCTTGACATCCGCTCACCGAGGGCGAATACTGAGAGACACCGAGCATCCGCTGCGTTTATGGTGGGCGTCAGAAGCTTTGGTGGGCAGAAGAGGGATCAAACTCCGAACCTCAGAACCCCAGCGAGTGCTTCTTCCTGGGGACAGCCTCACCGCAGGCTCGTTCCCCCTCTTTTCCCCTGCGTCCTGCCGCTCCCGCAGCTCCTCCCTCCTCCAGGCCTCTCGCTGAGTCTCGTGGCCTTCCCCTCCAGAACGGGGGCCTTGGCCATGGAGCACATGGCGCAGGATGAAGCTGCCGCGGTCCAGCCTGTCTGCCTGGCCCGCCCGGCGTCCCACGCGGCTCCTGGGGAGTGTGGTCTCCACGTTGGTCACCAGGCCGTGCAGGGGACGCCCAGAGAGGATGGGGAAACGGCCTGATGTTGCACAGCTCAGTGTGTGTGTGTGTGTGTGTGTGTGTGTGTGTGTGTGTGAGTGTGTGCCCCATTTCATTACAGAGGTAGGGACCCAGTTGCTTCTGGATTTCGTTGATAATTCGCTTACGAAAGCCCTCCGTTGGGAGGTTTGAACTGAAGCCACCTTCTTTCCCATTATTATGGGATGGGAGCAGGGCCTAGGCCAGAAGAGGCACAGCTGGGCTTGGGAATTCTTCCCTGGACACAATGAAGGTTGATGTTGTGAATCAGGGAGGGAGGGAGGGAGAGAGAGAGAGGGAGAGAGAGAGAGGGAGAGAGAGAGAAAAGGGAGTAGCTATAGGGTCAAGCCTCGACTGACCAGTGGCAGAGCCACAAGCAAATCCCAGCTTGGAGGGCAGAGCTCTCCCAGCATCATCAAACCATACCTTGTCGTCTCCCTAGCTCCTCCCCAGGCAGCTGAGGGGCTGTGGGAGGAGCGGCAAGCGCTGCCAACACAAGGTGAGACTCCCAAGAACATTGTCGGCATGCGGACCACCGCCTTGTCGGCTCTGTGTGCTCTGCCTACCAAACACAGCTTCGGCTGGCAGGCCGTGGCGCTGTCTCTCCACCCGAGGAACAGCGTCCCACCAAGCCCCAGCTGTATTCTCTGGTCTGTCTTCCTTAATCCTTCGCTGGCCCGCCCCAGGGACCATGCTGGACGAAGCACGAGAGAGAAGCAGAGAGAAAGAGAGAGCGCCGAGAGGGGACCCTTGGCCTGTCCAGCGCACCTCAGTGGAGCCACACTTCCCTCGCTCCTGGGGGCGATGCTCGTTTCTCTGCAGCCGCACCTGCGCGACTTATTTTAGAGTGGCACCGGGTGAAGAGGAGACCACGTCCTGATGCTTTGCCCGGGGCTGGGTTTCCTTACTGAGTGTGAGCCGCTAAACCAGCGGTTCTCAACCTGTGGGTCGCGACCCCTTTGGGGGTCGAACGACCTTTCACAGGGGTCACCTAAGACCATTGGAAAATGCAGATATTTACATCACGATGCATAACAGTAGCAAAATGTCATGGTTGGGGGGTCACCACCCCATGAGGAACTGTATGCAAGGGCCGCGGCCTTAGGAAGGTGGAGAACCACTGTGCTAAACGCAGGCTCAGCCGCAGACCCTGAGGGCTGGGGCGGGGGGGGGGGAGGAAAGGGGGCTCTCTGGGACCCCGCTGGGCGGCGCAGAGCCAGGGTGGGGAGCTGGCTGGGAGAAGGCCGCCGTGCTGTGTCCTCACCTGTGGGGAGAGAAGCCAGCTCTCCCTCGACCCTTGGTGGAAAGGCCCTCGTCCCACTCATGGCTCCACGGGGCCTCGGGGCCTGATGACCGCCCCAGACCCCACCCCCTGTCCCGCATCTGAATGTGTGATGGCCCGTCCCTCACCGCAGGCTGACCAGGCTTCCGACGAGACCCGCGGAGTGGACCCCGGGGCCAGCCTGGCCCCAGCCCTGCCCGGTCTCCGTGCGGGAGCGTTCTCCCTCTCCTCTTTGGCTGGTGCCTCTCTCCAAGGGCCTGCCTTGGGCCAGAGTCTCCAGAAACCAGAGCCGGGGGTGGGGGGCGAGGAGGAGGAGTGAAAGCTCTATTTGGGAGGAGGGCAGGGCAGAGAGAGCAGGGGGAGGGGGAGCGATCAGGGGAGTGGGAAGCAATGAAGACAGGAGCCATGAAGACAGACATGCTGCTCGACAGGTGTCACCGGAGTCTCTGGGCTCGGGCAGAAGAGGGGGCCGGAATCGGGAGGGAAGCGCCCGCCGCAGGGACACCCCGTCCAGACCCTCCCTGGAGAACGGACTCTCCTTCTCGCTTCCCCCGAAGGTGTGGTGGGCAGTGTCCATCCCCCGCCCCCGCCCTGCCGAGGCTGCCTGGGCACCAAGCCTGGGCTCAGCCAGCCCCCCTCGCGGAGTCCCAGGGGCCTTTCCTGCAGCCCCCGCCCCCGGACAAACAGAACCGGGAGTGGAGGTCAGGACGCCGCGCGCTATTAGGCGAAATTGGATTAATTAACCTCGTCTGGCCTCTCGGCCGCGAGCCGGGGGGGCCGGGGTCTAGTTCAGACGCAGCGTGCTGGGGATGCCGGCCGTGACCGGGCGATAAATATTTATAAACGCCCGCGCCCCGCGTGCACAGGGCGGCAGTGTGCGGCCGCGCGGGCGCGCACAAAGGCACTCTGTTGTCCACACGCGCTGCGAGCCGCGGCCTTGAAAGGGCCCTTATGGCCGGGCCGTGCGTGTTTGTGAAGAAGAAGATGCCAGCGGCCGGCTGAATGGGCCCTTTGACGGGGTATCAAGGCGGGCGGCGGGCGGCGGGCGGCGGACGATGATAGTGTTCCTGCCGGAGAGAGGCCGGCTGGTGGCCCGGTGCCAGGGGTCAGCAGCCTGGCCACGCCCAGCTGCGCTGTTCCTTCTGGAAACGCTGACTTAGGACATGAGTGTGTCCTTGAGCCGTGGCACGGGGGTCCAGAGCCACAGAGCCGAGAAAAGGGTCCCCCCCTGCAATTGAGCTCCAAGGAGTAATGGAGGGTTAGAGTCCCAGCGCCACCCTGTCCGCCTCCCCTTCCCGAGCAGAAAGCGTTTCCGGGGCTCCCCCGCCTCTGTCCCCCCCACCCCCCAGCGGCTCCCCAGCTTTCCTTGGTTTGGACCTTTCAGCGTTCTCCCTGCAGGATCTGCATCTCCGATCCCATCCTGGTCTTCGGGGCTTCTCACGCCTTTATTCCACCAATATGCAGGGAGGACCTACTATGTGCTCAACGTGGGTCAAACGCTGGGGCCCCGGGTGAGGGATCAGATAGACCTGGTTCCCACAGCCCTCTCGGAAAGAGACATCAAACAAAAACCACAGTCCGGCCAGGGTCACTCAGTTGGTTGAGTGTTGACCTATGAACCAAGAGGTCATGGTTCCATTTCCGGTCAGGGCACAGGCCAGGGTGGTGGGCTCCATGACCAGGAGGGGATGGGCAGGAGGCAGCCGATCCATGATTCTCTCTCTCTCATCATTGATGTTGCTATCTCTTTCTCCCTCTCCCTTCCTCTCTGAAATCCATAGAAACATATATATTTTTTATTTTTTTAAAATATATTTTATTGATTTTTCACAGAGAGGAAGGGAGAGGAATAGAGAGCTAGAAAAATTGATGAGAGAGAGACATCGATCAGTTGCCTCCTGCACGCCCCCTCCTGGGGATGTGCCCGCAACCAAGGTACATGCCCTAGACCGGAATCGAACCCGGAACCCTTCAGTCCGTAGGCCGACGCTCCATCCATTGAGCCAATCCGGTTTTGGCAGAAACATACATTTTTTAATCAAAAAGGAAAGACAATAGCCACCGGTTGACAAAAAACAAGATGACCTCGGAGAGTATGGCAGGAGGTCCCCGCCGTGACGGAAGGCCTGGGTTGGATGTTGCTGGGGGGTGTTTTGGGGGTCAGTTCCAGGAAGGTGCCCAGGAGTGACCAGTGGGTTGAGAGCTGACCTCGAGGGATCCGGCCCTCAGGGTCTGAGCTGGAAGAACCTTCCAGGCAGAAGGAGGAGCAAGGGCAGAAGGCCAAGGAGCCATGACCCAGGCCCCATGTTCAAGGGCCACACAGGCAGGGAGCCCAGCCAGCTGGCCCGATGGCCAGGAGGTGGCCCTACTGCGCGTGAGTCCCGGGAAGGCCAGCGTCTCCCCTAGACGCCTCCCTCTCAGGCTGGGGCCCGCTGCGCAGAGCCCGTGGGGGGGCACAGAGGGGTTTTCAGGTTGTGGATTCACCCTCCCCACCATCCATGGATTGATGGACTTAGAAACACCTGGGATCAAAGCACAGCCCGAGCCTGGGGGTGTGTCCCCCAGCCTTTGAGTGTGAGCTACCACTGTCCGTCCGGACATTTGGGGGGCACAGAGCTGGACGGCTCCTTCCCGGTGTGATCCGGGGTCGCCTGGGGCCCTCCAAGGTGACCGTTTCCTGCAGATGCTCCGCCAGGTTGGCAGAGAACATGTGAAGTCTCACCTCTGTTTATTATTCCCAGGATCGCTGACATCAGGATCGATACCTCCGGACAGAAGCCATTAGCACTTTAATGAGTTCCTCGGCCACATTCCGGCGGCGTCGATGAGTCATGGCCCCTGGATTAAGGATGCGCCCCAGAAAGGACGGTAAATACACGGAGGAGAGGCCGCGGGGAGCCGTCACCCGTCAGTCCCAGGAAGAGGCGTGAGCAGGGGGAGTGGGGGCTGGCCTCGGGGGCGCATTTCCTGTAAGAGAATAATTTTCCACATCCCGTGGTCGCCACTAACGGACACAGAGTCCACCCATGTCCATTGTCAGGTGTGTGCATGGGGGGGAGGGAAAAAGGGGGGTGGTGCTGTGAGGACGGGGGAGGTGGGTCTCCCCAGCTTCCTTCAGGGGCAGACCCGGGAGATCGCCTTGAGGGACGGCTGAGGCTTGGAGGGCAGACAGATCCAGAGCCAGGGACGGTTATGGGAGAAGAGACCGGGGCGTCTCCGTGGCCGGGGGCTAGGGGGACAGGCCAGCACAGCGATGAGTGTCCACGCTCCTCCGGGCAGCGTGGTCAACGCTTTGCTGGGAGCACCCTGTCCGGTGCCCTCTCTCCTCCCGGTCAAAGCCCTAAACATTCCCCTGGCACTTGCTCTCTCTCCCTCTCTCATGTTTTTTTTTTTTTTAATATATTTTTATTGATTTTTTTACAGAGAGGAAGGGAGAGGGATAGAAAGTTAGAAACATCCATGAGAGAGAGACATCAATCAGCTGCCTCCTGCACGCCCCCTACTGGGGATGTGCCCGCAACCAAGGTACATGCCCTTGACCGGAATCGAACCTGGGACCTTTCAGTCCGCAGGCCGACGCTCTATCCACTGAGCCAAACCGGCTTTGGCCCTCTCTCTTGTTTTTATTGATTTTTAAAGAGAGAGGGAGCGGGAGAGAGAAACATCCATGAGAGAGAACCATCCATCACCTGCCTCCTGCGCGCCCCACACTGGGATCCAGCCTGCAACCCCCCGGGCCTGTGCCCTGACCGGGGCTTGAACCGGTGACCTCCCGGTCCCTGTGCCGACGCTCAGCCCCTGAGCCACCAGTCAGGCCCTGGGTCTCTCTGAACCGGACTGACTCTCGGCTGCGGGAGCGTGAAGCCCACCGGTGGGATCCGGCGCTGACGCGGGCCCACCCTGAGGCTTTGGTCTCTGGAAGGCAAACTGGACCCGGTGTTTGTGCCAAGGGGAAGAGGCCTACCCATTTGTGAACTCGGGGCGAGGGCGCACCCCAAGCCCTGGCTGGCCTTGCGGTGAGACCCAGGGCCCAGGGCTTGCCCGTGGGCTGGGCTTGGGGGCCGGGGAGGGGGGACCTGGGGGGGTGACAGGGCATTGATAACAGTATTCGCCCTGGGAAGCCTCTTGGACGGGCCATTCGCCTGCTGGGCCGGGCTCGGGAGGCCGGGAGGCTGGGGCGTCAGCAGCTTGAACCCGGGGCCGGGGAAGAAGCTGGGGGTGGGCAGGGCTGATGGTGAGCCAGCCCCGTGTCCTCGCACCCGGAGTCTGTGAAACGCCAGGGCGTCGGCGGACAGGGCCAGCGTTCCCAGGGGCCGGGACCCTGCTATCTCTTCCTTGGTGACACAGGACGACTCAGAACCGTGAATGCCCAGGGCAGGCAGCACAGCGGAGCACTGGCCTGGGGTCCCCGCCAGCCCTCGAGGGCCAGGGCAGTGACAGCGTATGTGGCTCCTCCCAGAACAGGACGGAAGTCCGTCCGGTGAGGGAGCGCAGGAGGTGGGGGTGCTGTCTCCCTGGGGCGGCGGCTTTCCCTCTCGGCTGATGGGCAAACCCAGCAGGTTCACGGGAAGGACAGGGGCCCTGGGATGTCCTCTGGTGGTCACTCAGCTTCGTGGAGAGCAGTGGGCAGGCCACTGACCTCCGCCCCCCTTTCTTTTTTCTGTATTTGTTTACTTCTTTTTTTTATTATTGATTTCAGAGAGAGAGAGGAGACTTCGATGATAAGGAAGAACCACGATTGGCTGCCTCCTACAGGGGACCCAGCCCACAACCCGGGCCTGGGCCCTGATGGGGCCTCGAACCTGGGCCTCCCGGGTCAGAGGTCCACCCTCCACTGCTGATCCAGCCGGCCAGGCCACATCGTCGGAGCTCACGGTCACGGGTGTGGGTGTCTGTCATTCTGCGTCTGGACAACGTGGTCCTCGGTGTCTGCGATGGCCTTAGCTTTGGCCACGTGGGCGAGCCCAGCGCACCTGGAAGGGCCGTGGGCACCAGCGCCGCCAGAGGCTGGAGGCGGAAAACGGCTAATAAAGGCCCCTGGGGTCAGAGGTCCCAGAGAGCTGGCGTCCGTCCGATGGCAGGAGCCCCCGGCCGAGGCGGGACCCCTGGGGCCGAGTCCCCCAGCCACGCAGCACAGCTGACCTGGACGCAGACCTGCTGCGGGCAAGACTCTCAGGGGCAGCCCCCTCTGCCAGCGGGGCCATCTCAGGGCGGCAGGGGCAGGGCTGTGGGGGAGCTCTGGCCCCTGGAAGGGATTCCTGGCAGGAGGGGCCAGAAGGACAGCTCCCCACAGTCCGCCCCGTCGCTGTGGATGAATTTTCTAGCTGACCCACCAGGATGGGAATCCGCCTGACACTTTCCAGACACAGCTCGTCAGCGGTGCGGAAGTTCCAGCACACGTGACGGGGCCCCCGAAACCGGCGTGGCTCAGTGGATAGAGCGTCAGCCTGCGGACTGCAGGGTCCCAGGTTCGATTCCGGTCAAGGGCATGTACCTTGGTGGCGGGCACATCCCTGGTAGGGGGCGTGCAGGAGGCAGCTGATCGATGTTTCTCTCTCATCGATGTTTCTGACTCTCTATCCTTCTCCCTTCCTCTTTGTAAAAAAATCAATAAAATATATTGGGAAAAAGAAAGAAAGTGACTCTGCCTGTCACTGGCTCTTCTGGGGCCAGGAAGCAGCTGGAGGCTGGGGTCAGCCATGACCGTGACCGGAGTCTTGACCCCACAGAGTTAAGCAAACAGTCAGCCGCCAAATAAACTGGGGGCTCAGGTTCTGGCAGGAGAGGGGAAAGGAGATCCAGTGAGTGTTCCTGGGGGGTGCCCCCCCCCAATTACACCAGGTGGGGCGCTTTCTCGAGGGTGTGGGATCGTGCAAATGAGCAGTCAGTGCTTGGCTGTTTGTGAGGCTGCTATTGAACCCTGTTTCACATTACAAGTCAGGGTTTTACGCGACTCGGCACGGTCCTGCTCCCCACGTCCTTCCGGGGTCCCCTCGGCCCCTTCCTGTGCCCCGGGGCTGCTATCGGGTGACGCGCAGGCGTGGCGCTCCGGCGGGCCGTCTGAAAGCTGACCTTGTCCCCGCGGGGTTGATGGAATGGTCGCCGTCTGCGCAGGGGGTGTGGGGTTTGGGGGTGTGTGTGTGTGTGTGTGTTTGAAGCAAGAGGCATAAGTGGTGCGTTTGGGACGAAGACAGATGATCCCTGAGCTAAATGGGGTTTTAGAAACGGGAGTGTTTGTTTATGGGTTTGAAACGTTGAAAAACAATACGGCACTGACTCTCCCGGGGACACGGAGCGATTTTCTCCCTAATGAAGTGTTTGAGACGGTTGTTGGGGAAACGCGCGATGGAGGCTTGTTTTTAACGGTTCCTCCTGGGCATGTCAAGAGCAAGCTCTCTCTCTCTCTCTCTCTCTCTCTCTCTCTCTCTCTCTCTCTCTCTCTCTCTCTCTCTCCTTGCTCCCCACCCCATTCTAAAACACATACACACACACACATTAAAATTTTCAGTGAACCTTTGCTCTGTGATCAGGACTCTGATTAAAAAACAAAACAAAAAACTTGCCGAAACCAGTTTGGCTCAGTGGATAGAGCGTCGGCCTGCGGACTGAAAGGTCCCAGGTTCGATTCCAGTCAAGGCCATGGACCTGGGTGGCGGGCACACATCTCCAGTGGGGGGCGTGCAGGAGGCGGCTGATTGATGTCTCTCTCTCATCGATGTTTCTAACTCTCCATCCCTCTCCCTTTATCTCTGAAAAAAATCAATAAAATATATTTAAAAAAAAAAACCTCACCAATATGACCCATGCCTGTGTCTGCCAGGAAGGCAGCGGCATGTTTGCGTTGCTCAGCACTGAGCACAGGTCCGGGCACATAGTAGGTGCTTAGGAAGGGCTGGTAGGAGTGGACGCTCCTCCCTGCTCCACCGCCTCAGCATCTCCCTGGTTCCAACAGGAATACAGAAGGGAGTTTTAGGAGAAATTTGCTGGTGTGCCCTCCAGAGGAGAGCCATTTTTATCGTCTCATCCATCCATCTGTCCGTCCGTCCGTCCGTCCACCCCTCCATCCATTATTTACATACTTGTTGTCCTTCCCATTCCCTCTGTCACCTGTCAGTGTGTTCTTGGCACGTGTGGGTCTGTTTTGCCTCGCTTAGTTTATCCCTCCATTTTGTTGTTTAGATTCCTGTGGTCGGAGAAGAAGAATTTTCAGTTCATTAACCGTCATTTTTAAGATACAGTGGTACCTCGAGATACGAGTTTAATTCGTTCCGTAACCTTGAGGCGTGGGAAACTATGAGACGCTTGAGTCACGGTAAACTGATGGGTCGTGTGCAGAGCGAACAAGGCAGCAAGGGCCGGCATCAGAGGCCTCGGCCGCAGAAAGGATTCTGTGTGGACTCCGTGGAGCGGTAGAGGGGGCTGAGCCTTGGAGGGGTGCTTTCCGGGACACCCAGAGAAGTCTCTTGTCCTGATGTATTGCACCCCCTAATCTGATGTTTGGCCATTAGAGATTCATTCCTTTGGCTGGGAAAGACTTTCAAGATGTGGAGGAGCCAAGATCGGACATCCCTCTCTCAATCCAGGACTGCTGGCTCCTAACCGCTTGACTGCCTGCCAGATCGCCCCTAACTGCTCACCTGCCTGCCTGATCACCCCTAACCACTTCCCTGCCTGCCTGCCTAATTACCCCTAACCACCTCGGCCTAGGCCCATGCTACTGTGACTTCGTCCAGAAGGACGTCCGGAAGGAAAGTTGTTCGACTATCCGGTCTAATTTGCATATTATGCTTGTATTATTATAGATAAACCTGATGCCCTAGCTGGTTTGGCTCAGTGGATAGCATGTCAGCCCTGCAGATCGAAGGGTCCCAGGTTCGATTCCTGTCAAGGGCACGTACTTCCTCCCTGACCTGAACCCAGGTCAGGGTGCCTGCAGGAGGCAACCAGTCTATGTGTTTTTCTCACATCGATGTTTCTCTCTGTCTTCCCCTCTCCCTTCCACTCTCTCCAAACACCAATGGGAAAATATCCTCGGGGGAGGATAAAAACAAACCAAACCAAACCACAAACCTGAGGAATAGGTAACATTAACAATGGGTGTGGAGAGTGCAGGCGGGGAGGCGTTCAGGAGAAGGCGATGGGGGTCCGTGCACAGCCTCTGAACGCGCTCTCCCGTGCTCTTTCCAGCAACGTCTGCACAGAAGGCAGCGCTGCTCCCAGGGACACGCGTGTCAGGAGACACGCCGGGCGGTACCCACCGAAGAAAGTGCCGTCGGTACCTCGTGGAGGCCGGGAGGTGGCGGCTACGCCTCCTAGAAGGCACAGGACAGCCCCCCGCCCGCCATGGGAAAGAGCGAGGGGCCCAGGGGTGAATGAGCCTGGTCCAGACGGACTGACAGGGAGACCAGGGTGGATCCCTCGGCCCCTTCCCTGGCGGACCACACAGACCTCGCGGGAGCAGGTGGGAGCGCCCGCCCGGTGCGGCCCGCAGCCTGGGCATGCCGGGGTGAGGAAGAGGAAGATGCTCATTGCACTCGCTGGTCCCACCCGCTGCCCGGCCGGAGGGAGGGAGAGGAAACACACCAAGGAGCCCTGTTTATGGCGCAGGAAGGCTCGGGGCCTGGGCGGCTCGCGTTACCTCGGGGTATCGGTTTCATCATCTTCGCCCCCCGTTTCCTGTTTTCCTTATCTCAGAGCGACCCTCCCGGCTTTGGCGGGCCCGGCTGGGTGGCTCGCGGTGATTAGATACGGGACCGGTTTGTAAGGGATCAGAGGCAGCGACTGTTCGCTCGGCAACATTTCCAGAAAGAAATGAAAGCAGTGGCCGGCCAGCGTGAGATAGTGTGTGTGTGTGCACAGACCCGCCCCCTCTTCATCGCCGGAAAGGACAGCTCCCGGAGGAATGCGGCTGGGGTCTCGCTCCCTTTCTGTGCTTTTTTTTTTTTTTTTAAATATTTTATTGATTTTTTACAGAGAGGAAGGGAGAGAGTCAGAAACATCGATAAGAGAGAGAGAATTCCATCAGCCGCCTCCTGCACACCCCACACTGGAGATGTGCCCGCAAGCAAGGTACATGCCCCTGACCGGAATCCAACCTGGGACTTTTCAGTCTGCAGGCCGATGTTCTATCCACTGAGTCACACCCGTCTCGGCTCTGTGCTTTTCTTGAAGGCTTTGCCGAGTCCCACACCCCTGCAGGTCAGGGGCTTAAGAGGCCTCCTTGTACATTTGCGTTTGCTTTGAGCCCAAACCCCCCTCACTCCCCCCACCCTCCCCCGGGCTGTTTTTTCTCTTTCCTCCTTCACGGATACGTTTCCCTAGAAGCCCTTCCACGCACCCCTTTTCCTGTTGCCTGCACACCGGGAACACGATTCCCATGAGCCCGGGACACCCACAGCCTGCGGCTCTGAGATCCAACACCGGCCCTCCGTGCCCTGGCACTCGGCACCTGGACACCCACCGCAGCTCATGTTGTGGTCAATGTGCATTTTCTTTTTTTCTTTTTTATATTTTATTGATGTTTTACAGAGAGGAAGGGAGAGAGAGACATTGATCAGCCGCCTCCTGCACGCCCCACAGTGGAGTCGTGCCCGCAACCAAGGTACGTGCCCCAGACCGGAATCGAACCTGAGACCCCTCAAGTCCACAAGCCGACGGTCTATCCACTGAGCCACGCCGGTCTCAGCTCTCTTTTTTTAAAAAAATATATTTTATTGATTTGTTACAGAGAGGAAGGAAGAGGGATAGAGAGTTAGAAATATCGATCAGCTGCCTCCTGCACGCTCCCCACTGGGTATGTGTCTGCAACCAAGGTACATGCCCTTGACTGGAATCGAACCTGGGACCCTTGAGTCCGCAGGCCGACACTCTATCCACTGAGCCAAACAGGTCAGGGCCAAACTACCATGCAAAGCCACACCCGTTAGGTGCTCAGAACGGCTCCAGGCGCGATGGATGCAGGCAGGCAGAGGAAGGCTGCTGGGCTGGCTCAGTGGCACGGACATCACCGGGCGGGTCTCCACACGCCTGACGGCCGAGACGCTGGCCTGCGTGTTGGGACCAGGCCTGAGAGCGTAGGCTCCCGGGGCTCCCTGGGTCTTGGGGTGAGGATGTCGTTGGCACAATTCAACACAACCGGCCTTCAGGTTCCTCTGATGTACGAGTGACATCAGTGCGTGCCGTCCTGGGCTAAGGATGTGGGTTCAGGATCAGAGAGCTGCCGACCCAGTCCTGCCCACGCTGGTTGGGTTACGTCACTTCCTATGATGTAACCCAAACCAGGGTTGGCAGGACCGGGTCGGCAGCTGGTGGGGGTTGAGTTCTATTCCCCATAAAGAGATGCTCAGCCCGGCTAGCGTGGCTCAGTGGTTGAGAGTCAACCTATGAACCAGGAGGTCATGGGTCGATTCCCGGTCAGGGCACATACCTGGGTTGCAGGCTCGATCCCCAGTAGAGGGCCTGCAGGAGGCAGCCTATCAATGATTCTCATCATTGATGTTTCTGTCTCTCTTTCTCTCTGAAATCAATAAAAATACAAAAACAGAGAGCGAGCGAGATGGGGAGAGGGATAGAGAGTTCCGTGAGAGAGAAACATCGATCAGCCGCCTCCTGCACGCCCCCCCCCCCCCACTGGAGATGTGCCCGCAACTAGGTACATGCCCTTGACCAGAATCAAACCTGGGATCCTTGAGTCCACAGGCCAACGCTCTATCCATTGAGCCACACCGATTAGGGCTTTTTCTTCTTTTTTTTAAAAAAAAATATTTTTTATTGATATTTACAGAGAGAGGAAAGGAGAGAGAGAAACCTCAATGGGAGAGCAGAACACTGATCAGTTGCCTGCTGCACACCCCTCACCCCCCCACCCCGCCCCCCCGGGGGCTCAGCCACAGCCTGGGCATGGGCTCTCGGGCATCGAAGCGAGCCACCCTGGCCAGAGCCATGCTTTCTTAGAGGGGTTCGTGCTTCACAGGAAGGAAGGAGGAGGCAATCTCTCCCAAGAGCTGGAGTCTCCTGCCTTGCCTGCATGTTTTTGGAGGGACGCTGTCCACCTGCAGTGGTGGCCAGGAGACGGGGGGGGCTGGTACTGCCCTGGCACCCCCGGTGGCTCCCGCCACCGATTCCCAGACCAGGGAGACGCAGGCAGGTGCTCCCCAACGGCAGGTAAGAGCCTGCTTGGGACCCGCCAACATTCCAGAGGGGAGGACGCGTTCGATCGGAGGCGGCAGGCTGACGCAGGGCCCTCTGAAAGGGCTGGATTAGGGGAGCCGGGGGGGAGGGCGGAGGTCGGGCATGATGGGTAGGAGAGCTGGGTGCGTTTAGGGTGGTGAGTGGCCGGGTTGGCAGGCGCGGAGGGTGCCTGCAGGGGCACGTGGTCCCAGGAGCCCATTAGCGAGGACAGCGTCTGGAGTCGGTGCCAGTCTGGAGTCGGTCCAGCGCCATCAGGAGGTTTCGCTGGGAGGCGGTCGTGTGTGCGTGAGGGTTCCAGACGGTTAATCCGTGTCGGAGTGGCACAGGCGGACCGGGCGATGAGAGATGGGCCAGGGCAGCAGGAGCGCGGGCCGGGGCGTTGCCAAGTCAGGGAGCAGTCAAGGGTGACTGCCAGGTGGGTGCCCCACCCAGAGAGGCGGGCACAGTGAGGGGAGGGGGCGCTGCGGGAGGCGGGTCTGGAGGAGAGGAGGCGAGGGGGCAGGGTGGAGTGTGGAGTGGGG